>JAULBU010072829.1:0-10358 GCA_032358235.1 Odonthalia washingtoniensis | reverse complement strand
TCGAGTGATGGCAGAAATGATATAATGTACTGGGGAGCACAAATTAGAAGATAGGAGTAGGATTGAATAATCCCACAATCACCACCACCACCACGAACTATTCTTAGTGTCCTCACTCCACTGGGTGATGTAACAAGAACGTTTGCCCTTGGCTCGATACTTCTTTATCATGTACGTCGAGGTGGATAGCCATCTTTTCTCCCAACAACGTACAACGTACATCAATTTAGAACGTTACTTGAATGATTAACTGCAATATCTTCAAAATATACTACAAATGTTCCATATATCCTGTACGTGTGTAATGGACAGGCTTTTATGACTGAAGAAGACAGTTTAAAAAGCTTAAATGTGTACCAGTTAGGAATGGTGATAAGAATGCTGACTTTGTAGACGTATGATCTAGGCTGAAAGAAACTGACAAGATATGAAATGACTCAGAACCAATTAGCTTCAAAACGCTGAAAAAAATCGAACATTCAAACCGAGATTCGTTGAGATCAATCAGTAAGTTGGTTGAATCACCGATTCAAAGTAATAAAGGTAATGGCGCTACCATTATTACTTTGTGTTTTACATCCTCTGGATGACAATTCATTATGCTATCATTATTTCATCATCTGTTACAAATAAAGAAGTGAGCACCAATCAAAATATCCGTCATAATGGTTAATTTTAATATCAAAAAGTACATTTGAAATAAGTGATGAGGGTTGATAAAGCTAATATGAAAATTTTCGGTTGATTTCGCGTGATAGTAAAGATGGAGAAGATGTTAAATTATCGTGGTAACGGGTGTGAAATAGTGCGGAGGTGAAATTAAAAGGAATAGAAGTGTCTTGGAACGACTCCAGCTCAAAAGGCTAGAACAAACAGAGGGAGAGAATGGGAATTATTCAAACATTTCTAACGACGGACTGTTTCTGGGTGTATTTGACGATGCATTGTGGGATATGGTTGTGGCGAGCGGTGAATGTGTACATATGCAGTTTTAGAAGCTTACTATTCAATTTTACATTCTGAAAAGGAGAAAATTCGATAAAAAAAGTTGTTAGTTACGTTGAATATTTACGCACACGTGCCAAAGGAATCGAATTTGGGCAAGTTATTTCTTCTTTTACGATTTAGAAATATGGGCAGATACATTTAAAATTATCCCAGCCCTTCGAACAGCAGGGCCCATTGTGTCAAACATTAGAGCCGATAAGGAGACGATGGATGCTCCTTGGAGTGTCACCAAAATTATTGGTTGAGTTCTATTCACACCCTGTTGTACATGCCATGCCGCTCTATTTGAAATTTGACAACAACTTTTTCACCAGTCTTTTTGACGAACATAAACAGATCGACAGAACGACAAATATATAACATCCATCCATATCCCAAACTGTACTGTGTACGTCAATTAAAACCACTGATCACACGAAAGATAAACTGTCGTATAGAATCTACGCATGCAACGACGTACATCGACTAGTTGTTTAAAATAATGACATGCGGTATGTCGATTGATGATGGATGAAAATGATACTTATAACGAATAATAATGATAATGATAATGACACTGAATAATGAAGATAATCATAATAAAACGCATTGAGAATGGAGATGAATCAGATTTTAAATCGATGACAATGATAATGATTGACAACGATAATGTTTAAAATGATAATTATTTACAGTGATAATGGTTGACCATGTTAGTGAAAGATAGCGATAATGATAGTGAATGCATGTATGATAATGATAACCTAAACAAAAAATTGTACATACATACTTGACGGTAAAATAAATAATAAATATCTTCCTATATTCAGAAGAAAAATGCATGTTGTCAGGTTTGTACATGGTGATATAACACCAACATAATTTAAAATAGGTATTAAATATAATTTCGGTAACATGCTGTTAGTATTGCATGGCTGGGTGGAAAGAAGGATGAAAACGAAGGAAAAAGTCAATTAACCTTTTCATACATTCAGAGGAAAAGAATGCATGTTGTCAGATGTAGACATCATTATATAACACCATCTTAATTTGGAGTTGGAAATAATTATAATTGTAGTATGTTGTTAGTATTGCATGAATCGCCTAATTTGGCCCATTTTCGCAGATTTATGTTACCGACTGGTAAATTGGCCTGATTTCGCCGATTTCTGTTGTCGACTGATATATTGGCCTGATTTCGCTGATTTTAAAAATTTCGGTCTTGGAGAACGGACGGAAAAAGAAGGATGTAAACGAATATGATGTTGTAATGTTTGATGTTGATTACCAAGTTGCTTTCGATGTTGATACTGTTGTAAAGAGACAAATCGAGAATTGGGTGGTCGTTGTGTGCTCTCCCAATTCCCAAATTCGTACACGTGTAAATAAAAAAATCCAAAACAGTTGTTAAGACGCAATTCGCGAGAGAATGGGTGGGTTGGTTTCCCCTTATCCAATTGCTATATTCCGTCACAGGTATCTGTTTTAAAAACTGTTTCGATGAAAGTGTTCCTTGGAACATGCGTCAATGATATTGAGAAGTTTCCTGGATCTATTTGAGACGTGTATCGTGCACGGAGCCATTTAGGCTGTTGTCCAAGTTGTTCTGCACCCTTTTGCAAAGTGTTCATTTGAATTTGTTACTTAATTCTTGAGAAACGAAATTTTTGACAGCTCTGAGCCAATGACGGATTTATGTCTCTACAGTGAAATGGTCACTTGGAATTCGAAACCGCTGAAAATGATATATACTGCATGATAAACTCGTGGAGAGTGGGATGAAAGTTAATACCTGAAGAATTTCAGGCAATGTCAGAGTACAGATGAACGGTAAGTCACGTACTGTATATTTAGTAACAGAACTAAGTTGGAAAAATGTGTAATTCCAAATAATTTCCATTTTCCAACTCATGAGCGGTGAGATGGGGTGATTTACTCCCATTGATCGGTAACGGTTCGAAAACATTCTATGCATTAAAATTTTAGTCAACGACAAGAACGAAAACAGGATATGCGTAAGTTCCACACATACCGACTGGGGGTGAAGAAAGGGAGTGAGTGTTAACGTGTGAGAGGCTTCGGTGTAGTGGGTAAGGGATGTGTGACAAAACTGAAGATCGTCGAAAGGGAAGGTGAAATAGTTTTGTTTTGGACGTCAGTTTTCACTACGTTTTGATATTACGAGAGGAAAACATATTTTCAGAACAGGATGTGAGACAAGGTTGGAAATAGTACTGTGTATAGTGGGATCTGAATTGAAACTATTGCCTTTATTAATTTGTAAATTACTCAAGGAATTGCTGCGTATGGTGAGGGGGACCAATATTTTATTGGTGATCACGGTGTAATGGATTACGTACCACTGTTGTGATGTAAAAATGTGATGTAAAAGTGATGTGAAATTGGATCTGCTGAACGATGTACAAATATCGAGGTTCAAATGGATCAAATCATTTCACAAGAATAAAAATTTGCATCTCAAAAAGGTGGAATATCGGCCTCTTAAATGTAATCAAAATTTATACCAGGTTGGAAACCATATTGTACAACTGAGAACTGACATCTCTGTGTAATTATGAAAAATTTAAAATGCGAAATGCTAGGAATCGAAACCGAAAATGAAACCGACAAAAAGCGAAAAAGTTCGGTACAGAGATATGCCGGCTCTCTATTTGCTATTGTAAACAATATTCAAGAATTATGGAATCACCCGCCATTTATTGCGATTAATACCCTTCGAAATTTATGAGAACACCCTCATTGAGAAAATGACATAGCAGACGAAGAAGGCTATGGTTGATGTATTGCAGGAATATGCGCGTGCATGCTTCGAAATGGTGATTTATGTGGATGCTGAAAACATGTACGATCTATTTGTAGACAGATATGGGAAGAAAGGAAGATTAGCGAAAAATATCGCGGAGGGAATTATGGCTGCAAAACATGGTACGATGGTGAAACGGGAATTGCGTTCGTGTCTGACGACGACTATGACAGATACGGAAAAAAGATTTTCGTTGAGTATGGGGAGGATGGGGTTGAAACGAGGGATGTCCAGTTTAAAGGAACAGGTGTTGAAGGAGTAGAAATAGAAGTAGATCCGAAAGGGAAAGAAGATCTCACACGAAGACGAAGACGTACTGTTAGTGGAAGATTTGTAAATAGTCTTCGAAATTCCCGTATTGACTAGACTTCTTTAATCGAAACCGGAGATATTCCAATGTCTTGGATTAGTAGATTAAGATGTAGTTATGACTGCATACACGACGGCAATCTTCAACTATTTTCGTGGGGGTCGAAAAAGATCAAGTTAGAGGAGAAGTGGTATGTGTTTCCTGCATTTATGTGAAAAACGCCGTTGAAGGATTTGCGTAGAAACTACAGTAGTGCGAAGGAAAGAGGTGGTGTAATATTGGTAAGGAATGCTTCTATAAAGATGGCTCATAATTTTCTAAACAGAAACAAACTCAAAAAACGTGTCGATTATATGTTGGCAGCACTAGTTTACGCGAACTTTAATAAATTACGGAAAATTGTTATGAAGGAAACAATGATGAACAAATAGAACTACCTTTTGAAATGTCTGTTTGTAGTTCTAGAATACGTCAAACATAGTCACATGCACCACGTTTGCTCTGGTATTGATGTATGCCACGATCCGGACTATGGAATTTTTTCTGAACCATGCGGTACTGGTTATGGAGCGTATGATGGGATGGTGGGAAGATCTAGAAACATTTGTGTAGATTGTATTAAACCATTTAAGGTTCTTTGGGACATCCATGAGTACACTAGGCAAGACAGTGATGCAATATCTGGGGTGTCGCTCGGTGCCGGTGAGACCTTCAAGACATTCATCAGATGAAGGCAAAGATGCAATACGATATAATTGAGAAAGATTTTAGGTAATCGCGAATAAAGCAGTGGGGACAGCTGCTAGGTTTCTGGAGGATTATAAAATGAAGTTAGAGACAATAAGGCTTAGAGGGACAAGTGTTGATTTTTTGGAAAAAGAGGAATTTCGTGGTAAGACATGTTTTACATGGCCGCCCATTGTAGCAGTTCTGCGGATGGAAGTGTAAGGAAGGTGGTGAGTGCATGGTACGTAGCAAAGATAAAGACAGTAATGCACCAATTAATTCTACAGATAACCGCTATTGGCAAAAAGACTTATCTATTTTATTTTTTACGATATCATTGCAAATGATTTCAAGCAGGATACTTTTGAAGTTTTATCTATAATTGATGCCTTGTTGTCAAGAACAAAGAACGAAGTGACTTCTTTGAGTGAGTTCTGGGTGATATCAAGTAATGCGCGTTGCTATCAAAATTTCATTCTCCTGGTTGCCAGCTTTCTGGGATTACATCACGATATAAAATTAAGGGGAATCATACACCCAGAGAGAGCGTGTGAAGAAGAACTGGTTAGTGCACATTTTTCGATATAAATACAACATCTACATAGGTACGTGAACTAGAATAAAAAGGGTATAACAAACGCCAGTGATGTGATCACGGCTCTAGAATATTCTGGTGCTATTTCCAATAGAGCTGTGGAGATGGTAAATGTAATTAGGGATAGAAGTGGCTCATAGGTGAAGAAGGAAGCAATAGTTTTAAATAAAATTTTGAAACTGGGTCAACTTTCATGAATCAACTGGGGATGTTAATGGTTGTGCGGTTATAGCAAAGGTATATGCGTATTTGCGCTGAAAACTTGCTGTGTATGTGTTTACAAAGTATAGTTTCTCACTTCTTAGTTCTGGTTAATCCGTAAAGGAGGTTGAAGATTTTCTCGGCGGAACTGGTCGCATAGAAGAGGGAATACGAACTGGAGCTGGTGCAAAAAGAAATGTGGTGAGAGATGCGCTCCCTATGGTACATTCTGCAGATAGTTTGAGACATTCTACTGATGCAATGATGAGTGAACCTTTCCTGCCACCTGATTAACTAATTCAATACAGCGGGGACATTACATATGTTATTGTATGGAAAATTAATTCCATTCAACAGGTTTAGAGTAATAGGGCCGTACATGCAGTTTTACGCATCCAGGTTGCCATTGCGGAAATGGAAGATATACGCATATGGTTAGTGAAAGCGATATATATATGGTTGCAATGATGTGCTGCAAAGATTTTACTAGCGTGGCGATGTATTTCGGTCCCAGGGAATGTTGTAGAAGAATGTTCTTGAATTCAAGTCAGTTAGTAGCCGTATCAATACTTAGGTTATTAGCAGAGAGGCAGGGATTGCATTTCAGACGCCAAAGTACGAGAAGCTTTGCATCTACAAGTACTAGAGGACCAGTTCACTGTTGGAAGATGTATCTGTAGAACCATCTACATTTGAAAGGGTTGACTTTAAAGCTGGATGGACATGTAGAACTGGTCTTGTAAAACATTAGTAGAGAATACCAGGAATGAGTTTCGGAACGATATAGTCGGATGGTTTAAGATGGAGCTGAGAATTCAGAGAAGAGATTTAGTGTCGCGATGATGCTGTATGAACTTGAAAAACGATATCCAAATCGGTATGACCTTTCCAGCAAACAATATAGAATCCAGGCCATATCCAGTATCAACTAGAGGTAAATTCAGAAGGTTATTTTTCAGTTCACGGAAAGACGTTGTGCGGAAACAATGACTGGAAGCAATGTTATAAACGTAGAGGTCAATAATGGAGGACCGAGGCAAATAACACCTTCTAGTTTGGACTGACCTATCGCAGGTGGGTGGGAAAGATGCCGAATATGTATGTTCATTGTTTGGAGGGATTTTTTAAAGACACTACAAATTTGAAACCAGCTCTTGTGATGGATCTGACGATCCAGAGGCTGGTTTTAAATCAATTTCCTGATGAATTTTCGTCTGAGGACAAGATAAAGAATAAGGTTTCTTCTCTGAAAAGAGAATAGTTTATCACAATCTGGTATAATAAAACCAGAAGTTGGTGCGGGAAAGTACATTATCAGTTGCAAAAGTAAATAAAAATTGAAAATAGTTTATCATAATGTGGTAGAATGGAACAGCAACTTTGTTCAGGAATGGTGATTACATGTGGGATAAGTTAACAAATTATTCTCTCAAAAGCTATAATAAAATTTTACTACATTTCAAACAGTACATAGTAATCCCATGTGTTTCTTCATAATATTCAACTCATGTTTCTGAAATGCATCTGCATAATGCATCTCCACTTACATTAAAGCGAAGCTCCAAATTATATCATTGATAGTAAGTTGTCTTGTTTTAAAGAAAGGCCATATTGTGTCATTAAACTTTATGATATTCATCATTAAAATATTTAAACCCCTTCTCCATCTGTTTATTTACACTTCTTCTGTATCATCAGAACATCTCGTCGACTTCTTCAGAATTGAAATTATCACCAATATCTCGTTTGTTTTTGTCATGTTTCTCAATGTCGATTAATTTGATGGACAGAGAAAAAAGAAAGGCTTTAACAGGATAAAATATGGTAACAACATCAAAGAGAATGAAACGTACGGCATTTATTCATCGTTCTTAACTGATAGCAGCTAAATAAACATAACTTAAATAGACAAGTTGAAGTTACAAAATGACAGGGAGAAGGATGTGAAGGTCCAGAACAAAAGCTGAAATCATTGGATTGGAAAATAACAAGGGTGAGTGGCGAGACGGCGTTGCTTGATATCAATATTGAAAATAAATAAAAAATGTCATAGATATATTTGTAAATTGTGAGAGAACACGTGTATTCTCACCACTACATTCATAAATCATTTGACTCCATTGCATGAAAATACTCTTTCTTACAAAAACCATCTCATAACCTCATTCCACGGCTAGTTCTCCCCACATAAACATGTTCAGATTCACAATGTACCTCAGATATTCCTGCTTTTCCGGTGCATCCGATTCACAAAGATCCATAATTTTTCGGACGAAAGTCATGCAATTTTCTTCCAGTGTATGTTCCATGTTCAAATAATACAAGCTGCCCGTCATCCATCGCTTCGAACCAGTAAAGAAATTGTCAATCTATTACGTCCATTTAGGGATCTATGTGATGGAACATGCCCATATCATCAGTTTTAGAACGCCATACTCACTTTTCCCTACCAATGTAGTTATATCCCCGGTTTCAGGTGGGGGCCGGCTACCGAATTTCTTCAGGATTTAGGTAAAGTCCACTCTCTTGTACTACAGGTAGTACCGTGATTTTGATTCGAAACTGATGTTACTAGTTGTATTGCAGTACCCAAACGTACCTGAGTTGTAACCAATTACAGCTCCAGGCGCAACCTTGCTGCCTCGTTTCAGATTATCACATTTTTTTCTTCTACCATACTTACAAATTCAAGAGGAGCACTTCACGTTTCTGCTTCTACATCTATATTACCAAAACTACCTCCTACATCTTTATTCATATAGTCACATTCACAGTTTTGCAACGTAGTAACTATGTAACTGCTTTCACTATATATGTTGTACATTGTTTGATCCTTTTCATCAAGGAGAGGCATTAATTCTTCGTCAGTACATTTCCCACTATACGCCACTTTTCTATCAGTACTATTCTTGTTGTTGCTGCCAATACCGTTTTATATTACCAGATTTGTTTCTTACCAGCATTTCATAGTCTTGTCGAGAAAGTTTTTCTTGATAAAATATTGAGATGTACCAACTCAACACTCCTTCACATGGAATTTCAATGAGTGTTCTGTTTGAAAATCTCAACAGTAAGCTTAAGCGAACCCCGTAACACTGACTTTTCATTCCCTTTTTTTGCATGAGACAAAACGCACAATTATTATTTTAAATTGGTACCAAAGTAGTATCCTAAGGGATATTAATTGTATAGTAGAACAATTTCAATAAAATAATACACAACCCAACATCATCTTCTATTACGGGCTTCTGCTCATTTTACTGTACAGAATACAGTCGTCGTAAAAATGTATCTGAAATCCTACCGTGTCTATTTCACAATATGAGATAATAATTAGAACTTTTCGTACATCAACGTATAAAAACATGTTGTACAATAAATATTGCACTTTTCATACAGCTGGAATTATTTTACATTTTTCATGATTTCTATACTAAAAAAATTTAATTTTGTTAGTAACTAAAATTATATCGCTTAAACATTACTGTACGTACTCTCCTTATTTCTGTAACTCCACTTTTCAGCGTCGACTGTTTAATCATAATTTTTCGGCTATAATACAGTTCCATTCCGATTTGTATTTTTTTCATTTGCTCGCTGCTCTCTTCACATCAATTACAAGAACCACTTTTGTCTTTGGCAATCGAACTAGCTTTTTCGAACGAGAGGACAAGGTAAAAATTGCCAACAAAACTATATACAACAATTCTCGTAGTAGATGCGATTCTTGTTTTCAGAAATCAGCGACAAGGATTCAGTCTGGATGACCAAAAAAATTGTCTACACCATTTCGGACATACTTGAACACGCGTTTAATCAACCACAGTATCCAATTCGGTCTTCGAAATTACACAAGCGGTTTCGACCAAGAGGACGAGCCGAAGTTGCCAAGTAGACTATATTGGCATTTTTTGCGCTATCAACAACAATATCTACTTCATTCTTCGGAAATGAAACGAGCGGTTTCAGTCCCTAGCACAAGAAAAAGCTTTCAACACAAATGACGACCAGCACGAACTCCGAAGTCTATTATCACCACTGTGGAGCATTCAATTTGGTACATAATGGTGACTTTACCGGGGTAACGTCGTAAGATATGGTCAAGTATTCTTGTATTCCGTCTGGTATCCTACTTTTGTTAAGGTTTATGACTGCCAGTCCCGGTAAAAGTTACAAAAGCATCAGGATTTTGGAGTTAGGATCTTTTGATGACGAAGCCACCAACAGAATAGTTGCATAGTCTACAAGCAGAAGTATATTTTTCACATAGGATGAGAATTTAAAACGGCAGCTCATGGCTTCTGAACTGAGCAAGGGATAACTCTCCACCTTTTGTCATTTCCAACTTCATCATAAGGGTTTGATACCCTCGCCGCTGAAAATTTGATTCTCAATTCCGCGCATTGCTTGAAAAAATGGGTCTATGAAGTCAAAGGTGATTCAAGATGGTGTTATCACGAGTTGACGTAATTGAAGATATGTAAACTTGCATTCCCAATTTCGTTGAAAAATATTACAGGAAGTATCCGAATACGTTCACGGTGGTGCTTGGTACTGGTCATAAATCCGCTATTTTTCCTGAATCGAGTCTTTATGATGATAACAGGAGAGCATTTTGTAGATGTAAGGATCATGAATGTTTACGTGTATCAGTAAAATGGAATGTACTCTGTTCAGACTTTTCAACAGCCGTACATCATTTCAGTACGGAAAGT
>JAULBU010072818.1:0-10359 GCA_032358235.1 Odonthalia washingtoniensis | reverse complement strand
CATGTACATGTCTTGGGTTTCTATCTCTGTAATCAAATTTCCCAATTTTAAATGGGCCCAATTCTAAATTGAAAAACTCAATTCAAGAACGTGTACATGTACTGTGTGGTGATTTTGTGTAATTATGTATTTTGATGGGGTTTTTTGTGTACACACATTTTTTGTGAGTAGTCGAGTAAAATTTATGTACAGTATTCTTATGTGCATATTTTTTGTACACGCTGTTTTGGACGCAGCGAGTTTTATTATGTACCAGGGGTCTAATACGTGCACTTCATAAGCATACTTCCCTCTTCCTCCTTTCCCGTCTTGTAGAGGGACATTCGCGAATAAATTCTCTAAGCGAGTAATTCAAAACAAAGAAAAATCAACAAAATTCAAAAAAAGAAGAACCAAAAACAATAAAAATCTTCAAAAAACCCCTCCAAAATCTTCGAAAACCACCAAAAATTTCAAACAAAAAATAACAATTTTTTTCAAAAATTTCAAAAATTTCAAAATTTTTCATATATCCTCAAAAATCCTCAAAAATCCTCAAAAATTTTAAAACAAAAAAAGCAAATGTTTTTTCAAAAATTTCAAAAAAATTTCAAAAAGTTCAAGACAAACTTCAAAAAGTAAGTTTGGCATTGAAAAAGTTTGTGAGTAGGACGGCTAACTCGAAGTGAAGAAACTTCACTTTTACCTAGTAATCCACGCACCTATACCGGGGTGTTGACGAAAGTCTGGTTGAAAAGTAAACGTTTTGTTCTTGACACGGTGTTTGGTCCGAAAGATAACTTCAAGAAATCTTTAGTTTTATATAACTTTTTTCGGTCTATGCCAGTGCATGGTGCACGGAGTTCTGACCTTTAATTGTTTATTCCCTATTGTATGTTTCAGTGACTGCCCCACATTTCGTAAATTTATCCTATATCGACGCGTTATTTTGGAACAGTATTTTCGGCGATCAAGAAAACATTGTACGTACCGGCTTCAAGTGTCCTCAAAACCCGCGTACAACCCCATATCAGGACCCTGTCATTCCCTGTACCCCACCAGGGCCCACACGGCCTCGATCTCCGATATACATACCAATATCACCTCCGATAATAAACAACTTTAACCCTCGTGGTACCCGTGGCAACAAGGAAATTACAAAAACAACTAGACAATCCAGTCTATCAGTGAATCTCAAAATATCTGAACCTTGTCGTACAAAATTTGTCCCAATCATCGGCGTTCCGGAAATAGTTTTGATCAGCAAAGACAACGAGTTGCCATATTCGTGTAACGTCTGTATAGTTGGCACAAAATTACCAGCAGTATTTAATAGACATTTGTCTTGTCCAAAACACATTGACTCCATCGCACGTTACAAATCTAATGATCCTAATTTCAAACCATACTGTCTGTTTTGCAAAAACGTGCTGCCAATTCATAACTCAAAGAATCATTTACCTGGCTCTAAACACAACAGTAAATTTAGAAACTTTACTACTAGTTCATAAATTCTAAAAAATATACTATGTCGTCCAACTCATATAGTTCTCCTTCCCTTCGTCCAAATATTAACGTATTTCATAAAATCAGGAACATTTCAAGCAAAGCCCAAAAAGATCTAATTGATGCATTATCCAACTACGCGGATACCAATTTATTGGGACAAGTATTACTTAACGTTCTATCTGACGATATCAATACTTACATGTTGCTTATTAGTGACAAAACTTCCAATCCTTTCATATATCGTTCCATACTCTTATTTATGGAGGAAAATAACGTTCGCTTTCCTGGGGATATGCCGCAAGGTGTTATGCAGATGGTTGCCCACATCTTATATCAGGGTTCTAATCTGTCTGTTGCTTTACATCTAATCAGGAGACTTACAATAAACAACACTTAACAACACTTTCAGATACAATAGAAAAAGACAAAAACCAAGACAACGGTATTAAGATGCTGCTTCAACGTTATTCTGGCTCAAAAAAGAAGTTTACTGGCACAAAAAACCTAGACGATATTATTACGCAATATAGTTATGCTCTTAGAGACTTCAACATCTCAGATGACGTTGCTGTACAATACCTCCATATTCTTCTAAAGGAAGATGCTCTAGTATTCTACAACGGAAATTTGGAACAATATACTTCCCTTAATGAAGCCATTAAAATGCTTGAGGATGAATTCAATCCACCATCATAACAGTTCATGCATTATAGAACACTACAGGACACCCGCTTCACCCGTTTCATGACTGACAATACTACGCTCACTGAAGCTTTACATAAACTTCATTCATTGATCCTCAATAATGCGCATCGTGCACCTGAACCTTATCGTAATGATTTTACAAAGGTTGACTACCATCGTCGTGCAGCAGCTGGCCAGTCATGGGCTCGTGAAGTTCTCTACACTACTGCAAACCCAGAAATATGTTACTCAGTTTTAATTGCAAAAATGCACGGTGCAATCCAAGCTCAAGATGAAGAAAATCTTGCCCGTTTAAATGAAGGCATCACAGATAGCCATACTCCTTCATTTCCATACACCCTAGACCCTTCTGCACCTATTTCCACTCTATTCGCCTCCTGGCAACCTATGCATGGATGTCCCAATTGGCCTCAACAAACAAAGAACAATTACAGTAAAAACTTTAGTAAGCCATCTTTCCCTGCCAAGAAATGTTGGAACTGCAATAACCTCAATCTTTTCAAGCCATATTGCACAGAACCTCCTAACCCATCACTTGTAGCTGCCAACAGACTTCGTTATTATATGGAGAACCGGTTTGTTTCCTTCGAGGTACATGAGATCTAGTGAAACAGTTTGGTTAAAGACGATATTTTCAGGCATAGTAACTTTAAAGGAACAAGAATGAGGGGTAAAATGTTAACATGTTTGACACGTTTTGCTAATATCTTATAATAATTTTCTAGTTTGTGTTGTGGCATGATCTGGATGTGCTCTAGAAATTAAGTTGAACAAATTAGAATGCGTGGAATGGTAGAAGCTTATGTGTAATTTGATGAGCTCTAGCTTCGTGAAAAGTATGGACGAGTAATCCCAGGTCAAATATAGATGTCCAAATTATCTAGCAATAAGGATTTTCCAGTGGAATAATTTGCTTACGAGGCGGTCATCGACATTGTCAACAATCAGTTTATCTTTGTAAAGAAAGTCTAATCCAATGAGCATGGGAACACTAACATCCTCAATATCCATAGTAATAGGAATAAAACTATTATTTGGTGCAGGAATTCTAATTTTTATGGGACCAATACTAGGGGCCATACAATCTCCAAATTTATAGACATGTGCATTTGGTAAAAGGAATTTTCCTACGCCGGACGTTTTAGCATATGCTTGTGCCTAAGATTTACCAATAACAGACTTTTGGGCACCAATATCTAAGCAGCATCCTTCGAAGGCAGTTTTTGAAGATGTAGATGATGTTTTTGTTTGAACACGTAGTATGTCGATCGTGTTTGATATGGTTTTAGCATTATCTATTTGTTCATTCCTGATGTTGAATGTCTCTGATGGCTTGTGAATTGATTCTATGAAATCAGATAAGTCACTACTGTTTAATTCGGTGGATTTTTGCGCTTCTGCTTGAGCAGAAAGGTGCTGAGAAGTGGGGCAAAGAGTAATGTTTTCTTTAATTGGGTTGCATGTATCTGAAAATAGTACTGGGGAGATATATTCGTCAGTGTATTTGGAATCCACTAAATCTAACAAGGTCTCATGTAATACTTTTTTGTAAACCTTGGCATCGTTCTTGGGATATATAAACCAAACTTCAGTGCTGCTCAATTTTTAACAAATTGGACTGCTGAAAACCTTTGGCGCACATTTATTTTGTGTTGGACATCGATCTACACGGGATATCCCGATAAATTTAAGGCTGACCAAGGATCTGAGTTAAAATCCAAAAACTTCTTAGATTATACTAAACTCATTGGTATGCAACTTGAACTTAGTGGTGTCGAAAGTCACAATTCTATTGGTTCCGGAGAAAAATATCACGGCTCATTAAGCAGAATATACAGTAAAATTCGAATGGACTATCCAGCATACGATCTCGAAATGGCACTATCTCTCGCCAATAAAGCCATGAACTACACCATGAATACAAATGGTTTGGTACCATCACTTCTAGTTTATGGAGTTTTACCTCATTTTCCCGTTGTAAATAAAAAACACTCCAATTAAATAGATCGTATGAACGCATTATAAGCAACAAGAAAAGAAATGGAAAAGATCATATGCGAACAACGTATACAGCGCGCTCTGACTTCGAACTTGCATAATTCTTCGGACCCTACATACAAACCAGGTGATCAAGTTCTTGTTTACCACGAAAATGGACGCATAAAATGGTCTGGATCATTCAAACTTATCAAAATAGTTCGTAAATAGGCTTTTATTGACCTAAATGGAGACCAAACCCAACACTCTATTCATCAATTACGTCCGTATTATTTTTGTCCAACTATCCTATCTAATAAATACTGTAAAACTCTTGGCACTATGATGTCATCTAAACGCCAAACTTCTTGTGAATTGATGGAATCCAAAATATATCTTACTGATAGTTTCCAACCTTGGGACACACGTAAAAATATGCCAGAATTTGCACCTGCAATGCAGAAAGAAATAGACAGCCTGGTTGCACATAATACTTGAAAAATGATTCCTAAATAATCTGTACCTAAGAATGCCAATATCATCATCTGTCGCCTCGTTCTGGCAATTAAAAATTGTGAAACTAATAACCCAACATATGAGGCATGTCCAGTTGCACAAGGTCCTAAAGACTCAAATAAGGCGTACATAGTACATTCAGGTACAAATCGTCGTCACTCATCCGTTGAAGTAATTGCTTCCGCTACTGCTATAAAACGATTCCACATTTGGAGTCATGATGTAACTCAAGCCTACATACAATCCGGAGAACCATTAATGCGTAAGGTATATATCAAGCCTTGTAAAGAATTTAAAATGTCTCATGGTGTCTACTTAGAACTATTTCATCCTCTTTATGGTATGCCGGATTCTAATGACTATTGGGATCGTACTGCAGAGAATCACGTAGAAGTAGACTTAGAAATGAAGCCTTACATATCTGACCACTCATTATATTACAAAACTGCGGTTAATGGCGACCTAGAAGGACTTCTTGGATATTATGTAGATGACCACTTCCATACTGGTACTGCGGAATTTGAGAAACATACTGATAAAACTCTTCAGAAATTCGATTGTCATAAACCTATACTTGGAAACTTCACATTCGCTGGAATCGACATATATTCTACTGATACAGTGTATATAATGCAATAAAATTACATCGACAACCTTACAACTTTGTCAGTTAATGCTAACTTATCCGATCTTCGTAACGCTCGTGCCAAACTATCATGGATTACTCATACTAGGATAGACATTTGTTTTTCTACCAGCTCTTTAGCCCAGACAACGGAATACACATTCTCTCCAGACCCCGGTAAATTAATCAATAAGATTATTCGTCATCTTAAGAAAACAGCTCATCTACGTATGAAATTTCCGGACCTAGGCAAAGATTCTTTACATTTACGCATTTTCAGCGATTCCGCATTTGCTAACAACTCATATCTCACATCTCACATTGGCTATATTGTATTATTATGTGACAAAAATGAAGCATGACTATTTTGCATTACACCAGCAAGAAATGTAAACGAGTCATTCGTAGTGTTCTCACTGCCGAAATATTTGCATTCGCCGCTGCATTTGACTATGAATATACTCTCCACCCTGACTTAAAATATATTTATAACAGTCATTTTCCTCTGAAAATGTTTACTGATTCAAAATCTTTCTTTGATTCTATCATCAAAGCAAGCTATTTCGAAGAAAAACGTCTCATGATAGACATTACATGTTTACGTAATGGTTTCAAAAAAGAGGAGATACCTAACATTGGATTTATTCGAACTGAACATAATCTTGCCTATGATTTGACCAAGATGACCAGTTCAAAGTTTATCTCCATGATATTTGAAAGAAATGTCTGTAACTTTCCTATTGAACAATGGGTCTACTTTTCTAGCGACTTCCGCGACTCCAAAATCGGGGACTGTTCATTTATTACTACTGTACATACACATAACAAATGATTTGTCGACTACAGTCGCGTACTACACGTTTCGTATCCCTACACTCCAATAAATTTAATACGTGTCTGTTGACGTTTATTATTTATGTCTCTCTAATTTGTGTTTGCAGAACATCTGCACTCTAATTATTTCAATATATGCCTTTTCACATTCAATCATTTGATCTCTCCAATTGAAGTATATAGAAGTGCCCAGCAATCTAATTATTTAATACGTTTCTTTTCACGCTTTTTCATTCCTACCTCTTTAATTAGGTTTGTATAAATCACTTTCATTTATACTTCTAAGGGAATTCTCATTATTATTTGTTTGAATTGTTTTATGATTCGTCCTATGCTTATCCAAATTAAATTATTACTTTAGCGTCCCATTTTAGTTTTATTGTGTCTGATAGAGACCAACGTTCCCTATAAAATAAGTTCTTTGTAAGCAACTTGACTTTACTTGTCTGGTATTCACTCATCACTCGATATATACTTTATAATCATACTTTCCACTTCCTCCTTTCTCGTTTTTTTAGAAGGACAACAACACACCCGTACACGGTACAATTATTGTGTAGTTGCAGAAGCACCGTCCGGTTAAGAAAGTCATACAACAGTTCTGTCTATGATAGCAAAGACGAAAATCTGATCATCAAAGTCGTACAACTGGGACGGAGTCCTGAAGCGAAGTCATACAAAACTACATTGTCACATCGTGATATTTTCTGTTGTATATATTACACGCAACATTAAGATCTACTTCTTCACAACAAGCCGTCTTCAACTGACTTCAATATTTCTCAACTACAACATAATACTTCTATAATCAACTATGTCGTCATCTTCTGCATCTGCACAGAGAAAGTGTCTCAAGCATCGCTACCTCCCAGCAAGAGGTGAAGAACTATTCCACAAGCTGATTCTTGGAAAGGAAAACAGTACCGATGCAGCGGCAAGGGGTATAGTTCCAGATGTTTCTATTGAGCCGTACTGTCTAGATGATGATTCCGTTAAAGTGGTGAAGTCATCCCGAGGGTGCCGTGTAATTGATTGTCTGGATATGAGTGCGGTCCTTGTTAGTACAGCAAAACTTAGGGCTGTAAATGGAACTAACTCAGGGAGTGTAGCGAAATGGGCAACGGCTCCACCGGATGACATATTGGACAGAGTGTAAATAATCGATGTGAAAATCAAGTCAATACATAAGGAACGGGAATATCCGTATTACGAAAACAATGAAAGAGGTACCAACCGAAAAATCCTCCGTGATTTTTAATCAGAAGATGGTGTTCATTACTTGGATTCTCAAGCGATGAAGGTTATCACAATTCAACGCGCGAACAGGAATGGTAATGAGGAGATCGATAGCAGGAGGTCTGTTACGCTTACAGACTTTCGTCTTAGTAATTATCTAACTGTCGAATTATGGCTTCGAGTTAGTCAAGTCAGAAACGTTGGGAACCCTCTGAGGAATGTCAGCACCGAGAATCGTGATGCATTCGTGACATCCTTTGAACAAGAGCGGTATCAAGTTGGTTTCGGAATGATCTCTGTGACTTTCGAATCTGAAGATGTTGACGGCAAGTACACTGGTATCTCGCAATTATGCAGCCAGGAAAGAGATAGAATTGTACTGAAGTACGACAAGTCATTAGTTACTGTGTACGGAAGACATCGCCTGTCCGCACTCCAGATTCTTGGTGGAAAGGTAACTTCGGAAACAAATTGGGCAAGAGATCGTATTCGTGTCGCTCTTCTCGTACAGAATGACAAGGTGACCATTACACCGTGGGAAGTTATAAATCTCAGCAGCTCTCGAAAAATGTCATCATCGAAGACAAAAAAGGACATTTCGTTCATTGAACTCATGAGCAGTGTCATGCGATATGCTGAGACCTTTACCAAACAATATAAGATACCATTTGAAGAAGCGAGGACAGTGGATATTTCGAGGGACATGGACAGGTCAAAATTTCTTGATACGAACAGTACCTCAACATACGAACGGTAGCCTCGTGTGGGTAAGATGCTTGTCAGATTCAAATCTGTCATGGAAAGGATCAAGACAATACCGCAGTTTGGAATTGGGCAAGATTCTGGTAAAAGAGGGGTGACGTACTTGGACAGTGTAATTCTCATCAACGGTACGGAGGAGACTGTAATGTACCTATTGGATGCAGCTGAAGCTTGTTTTGGAAGCCCAGCGAAGGGAACATTTGATGCAACTGTTTTCTATCTGCTTGGCAATAATTTCTTAAAGTTTATGCAGACTTTGTTGAAAGCAATGGCGGAAGTTGAATGTGATTCAACAGAAGAAGATGCTCCGAAGACAATGCGGGAACTAATGGACGTTGTCATCCCAGACATACGAACAAGAAAGCAAACTATACATGAGACCTGTTGCAATCACATGCGACTTTTCGAGTATGGTTTTGGAAATAGGTCTGTAAAATTGTCTACCCGTGAAAGTGCTCACCATGACAGACTTGTCAAAAAAATAAGGCAGTACTTTTTCAAAGAAAGTAATGACGGTTGGAATATAGGAAAGCGAACAACAGGAATTGGTGTCCATGGAATTATTTCAGCACAAAAAAGAAACAAGAAAAGTCAGAAACGTAAAATTAGTGACCTACAGAGTAATGACGAGGAAGAATCTCTAGCGAAGAAACAGAAGGCAAAGGAAAAGAATTCCATATTGTCCAACATGGAAGAAGACACGCCAGAGATTGAGGCATCGACAAGTGGTGGAAGGTCGACATCAACAAAACGAAACGTTTTACCTACCAAGTCAACATGAACAAAACGACTAGGTTGAATTTCGAAGCCCTTGCCAAGGTCTACCGTGGCAAATGACATTGGACCTTATGATAACGAACCACCTTGTAATGTTATGCCACCGGGATGTAGTGCTATGTGGAATAGAAAAAACAAGATGTGTAGAGATGTAGTGACAATTGAAGAAATGTTACAACACTGAAGACACAATGTAACAGAGGATACCGTCAATGAAGTTACAAGGGGCGTAAAAGTTAAGAAACACGGGCGAGAAAAATCAAGATTGACAGGACAGACGGAGAAAGCAATAAAGTAGTGGATGTCGAAATTTAATATGATACGAAAACTCTGCTGAAGTCGGTACTAATCCCAGATTCTCATCGTGCGCATGTTTTTCATCTATGATAAATTACTAGGATTGAGAGATATAGCCTGTACCTGGTCTACTAACATGCAAGCAGAACATATGGAAACTTGCAGACATCACACAGAATCGGAGAAATGGTTACATGTCAGAAGGAATGTTGAAGGAAGCTGTGTACTTGCTTGCTTCTGCAGGGATCAACATCAATTGGATAGTGATGGGTACTGTATTTTGCAGAGTATGTCTGATCCGTTCGATATGTATGACACTTTGAGAAGGATGTATAAAGAGGCGTTTAAGGAATATCATCAATTTCCTACACAGACGATTGGTGAACTTTTTACCGAAATTCAAACATGGTTTCCGGGCGAAGAGGCACTGAAAGATGAAAAGTAATAGAGGTCATTGGAGTCCAATTATCAACACTGGTATTTCTGGAAATAACGAACATGACAGAAAAAATGTCATTGGACGTTACTCCAGTACAAGAAGTCTACTTAAAAATCAAATGGAAAGTCATCGTGATTATGTATGGATAGCTGAACAACGTGCTGCACTGAAATTATGGATTGGATTGTCATGCTCATTGTTGAATTTAAATAACAATTGTAAATGGCCAACAAAAATTTCAAGCGGTGGGGGCTGCTTTCTGATCACTGGTAAGGATTGTCCAACACAGCATTGTCACAATGAATTCGACGTCTGGAAGAGTGGTTCCCACGGTTACTTCACGGTTACAGCTGCTAATGAAGGTGTATCGTTATGGATAGCTCCTGGGTCCCATCTTTATGCCCATTTAAGCCAGAACGAAAAGGACAGAATTGCAAGATGTTTGGAAATGAATGAAATTCAAATCCCCCACAGTCTATTTTCATTGGTGGTGGTTATGTTCAGCATGCAGTGGAAGGATGGAATGGAACAGGAGCACCGAGGTATCATATGTATATTATCCCGGACGGTAGCAATTTGAAAGATGCTATTTCATATGCATATGGATGCAGTTTTCGCCGGAGAGGTCAACGGCAATCTGTCACATCGCAAAGTTCAAGCAGTCCTTCGAGTTGTCGTCATAGCGACGGAGAACCCGATGAAA
>JAULBU010072807.1:0-10360 GCA_032358235.1 Odonthalia washingtoniensis | reverse complement strand
ACGTTTTGGTAATACAAAACAAATTCGACGGTACAGATTTATTTAATTTAATTTATAGTCCTCTGGACGCTTTGTGGTTACTATACAAATAATGAAGTCCTCAGAATTCCATGACAAAGAAGTTGAATCATTTATAATTGATTGTACAGCTAAAAAAATTGAAAAATGATGGTTTATTAGTGCTGTGCAAAGAGGAAATTACTCCAGATACTATAAGGGGTGTAACTAATGCAGTACGGCGCAAATTACGGAATCACTTAGAAAATTATGGCGTTCCCTGTGGCCGTGGGTCTGGTGATAGTATTCAATACCGTTTGTTAGGTCTTAATAATCCAGAAGTTCCGCCAATGACTAGTGAGACTAAAAGTGAGACTCAATATTTTCCTTCAAATGTCCAGTTCAATGCAAGAAATTCTGCAAAGCGAGATGTTTCAAAAATTCCTCGTATTGAAGAAGACCAGTATGCGGGACCATATGATGGGCCAATAATTTCTTCCGTGAAACGTCGCTTATTACAAGACTGTGGTGCTTTTGACTTTCTAGATGAACAAAGATTATATACATTACACATTATGTTTCATGACGAATCCCTTCGTTATTTACTAGGTCAGGTAATCCTAAATGTCACAAACGTCGATGAAGCTTTCAACAGACTACAATCACATTTTATGACGCCAACATACAGAGAAACATACACTACTGAATGGAATTCTCTTCGCTTTAAGGATATGAAATCGAAAAACGATTCAAAATCGAACTCTGAATTCTTGATCTACTCTTTCAACGAGCCCGTGACCTGCAAACACTTCTGGATGATGCTTATCATTCTCCATTGCTTCTACGAGACTGTATTATACGAGCTGTCAAAGATGAGGTGTTCTACACTCCTCTTATCACTGCAACAGTTCCTAAAGATCCTAATCAGCTACACAGAAGACTGCACCAATGCATACAACAACGTGATTCATCTCCAAATAATCCACTATCATCGTCAAAAGATATTTATTTTGCAGATGAGCATGAGCATGAAGATGAGCATGATACAGAATTTGAAAATTTTATAATGATTCTGGCTCTCCATTATTCAAAAGAAGAATAATGCGTCTGTCATCTTCCTTCTCAACTTCTGATAACAAAAGTAATCAATCCTATCGCCCGTATTTCAGAAGAAGCAATACATACAATCGTTATAATCCATTCCGTTTCTCACGTGGCCGTCAATATACCAGACCAACTTCGTTTAATCATGATTCAATGCCAACAAAGAATCCTACCGACAAATTTTAAAAGGTAATTCTGTGCAAGATATTCAACTCCTGGTTCCACCTTGACCGATTATGCCCATCCCGTCAAAATTACTTTACAAATTACAATGATGACTCACCGGAATACCTACTGATAATTCTGTGAAGGATTAGTTTCAAATAAACGGTACTTTGGAATATTATAATTATGCTCAAGATATCGTATTTTCAACTATGAACATTTCTGAAGAACTGCAAGTGAACATAACAGATTCATCAAAGTTTGAAGCTCTATATTTTTCACTTGCATATAACATAGAGCATGAGACTATGAACCCACGCCATGAATACTATTTTCATGAACGCCCTGGATTAAATCCTTCTTTTAATCCTATTCTAGTTTCAATACAGAAAAGTTCAATATAACTGCCAATATCACATTTCATGGGTTTTGTCCCGATGAGGGTGCACCGCAATCCAAAACTGGTTTGAACCAATTTTTTTCGAATATTAATTCTTATCACATACCTAAAGAACTTCTTTGCATTCACCCGTTGAGTACATCCATCACATTTGAGGGAAAGGGAAACAACAAAGTGCAGGTGAGAAGCTTAGGAACAGTTGTTATACGATTTCCTCTTCCCGGTCACAGCTACTTTGACTATAAGTCGCTATTAATAATTAACGATGTTCCTATGCTGATTGGATTACAAACACAAATTAAGTTCCGCGCAGTTACAGACAAAAATCCAATAAATCCAACTGAATCGCTCAGTTCTGTTGGCTTAACACTCCAACTAACTTAAAAGTTCGGCCATATGTACTACTCTGGTCCTCCAAACAACGAGTACTTATTTTCAATGCGTGAGCTGGCTCAAATTCACCGAAATCTCGTTCATCCCCTTCCCGAATCCGCCTATAGCGCATTATGCCGAGAATATCCTATTTACACTTCTGGTACGTCTTATTTGAAAAAATTACAGGATTTCACAAACCAATGCAAAGGATTTCAGCTCTTCACAAAAATACCTAACCGATATCGTGCGGTTTTGTCAGATCAATAGGTATTTAATTATGACGTTTCTGTGAATGTGATGTTCTTCAAACAACAACCTATTCTTCACGTTGCTGAAACCATACTCCCGCCCACGTGTACCTATACAAGATCTACTAAACCCGACAGATAAGAACACGAGTGATCCAGAAGTACAATTAATTGAGATGTTTCATAATGATAAAGACCCACTTTTTAATAAAAGTCGATGAAAATAGTATGATGGAATTGTTTCAAAAATAATAGTACTGGTTGTCAATAAAGCAGATCTACCTAAAAATGCAAATATAATCGGTAATCTCTTCGCGCTATGTATCAAAGATCAGGGTACTGATACAGAACGATTTAAAGCGCAATGAATTCTTTAAGGACAAACCGACAAATACCGGTATAGTATTTCCAATAACTATCCAATTCTCATGCGTATGATGTTTCGCATGATAATTTCGATAGCAGTCAATTTATTCAATTCAAATATATTGACTCGTGATGTAGAATAATCATACATGCAAAATAAACCTCTTGAAATAGACGTTTACACGCAACCACCTCCAGAAGATCAACTTCCAACATAAAACATTTTAAAGATTGAGCTCCCCCATTACTGATTAGTATAATCAATCTCTTGCTTCTTCCGTGCCTACTACCCCATATTTATGGTTTCTCTTAATGTTGAATATTCTGCATTTCATCCATTCTTCTTATTTCAAACAAAAAATAGTGAATTAACTGGAGTCACTGGGCTAGAAACTGATGGTTCACTAAATACTGGAATTAAATCATTCTAACAACAACAAGAATTTGCTACCAAGTATTTTATAACACTAAAAACAACGATCTATCATTTTCTAGGATGCCTCATTGAAAATTTTGATGGTTCTTTTCATGTTTCTCAAGATCTTCATATTGAAAAACTGACCTTCATGAATTCCCAGGATATTGACCATGATATATTTCGCACCATAAGAGGTCAACTACTTTTCATTACACAGTAAAGCCGCCCCGACATATCATACGGTGTTTCGCGACGCTGTCAGGTTCCGTATAAGTAAATTACTTCGTTGAATGGTTAAGCTGTTTAACGCAATCATTCATCATCTCAATAATACGAAGTCAATGGAAATACAATATCCAAAACTCAGCAGTACACAGTTAAAGATTTATGGTTTCGTAGATAGTGGGTATAACACCAATTTGGACCATACAAGTCAACTAGGTCTACTAGTATTTCTTATAGATGATTCAAAGAATTTCCATTTAATTTATTGGTCTTATTCCAAGTGTAACTCAGTCTATGTTAGCTGGTGAGACATATTCATTCTCTAACGGCTTTGATTACGGTATGAGCATCAAATTACTGTTCAAGTCAATGAAAATGGATGTTCCTCTATACATATTCACTGATTCAAAGAGTATTTTTAATATAATTACAGCCTCCAAGCGTTTGCGTGAATTACGTTTGGTGAATGATATTGCAGAAATTAGACGTGCATACCGAGGAAATGAAATCACAAATGTGGCTTGGATTAGATCGGCTCAGAACATTGCCGACAATTTGACTCGTTATAATGGTAATAAACTGCTTCATGATGTTGTGAATAATGGTCGTTTAGAATTCATAATGGAGCAGTGGGTATACAAAACTGATGCTTTGCATTTTAAGAAAACAGAAAAAAAAAAAAAGAAAAAGAGCAAATGTGATCGGTCCACATACTTTTTTTGGAGATTCAGATTTTTTATGCTTCCACCTATGCTTCCACTTTGCTTGCCACACTTTACCTCTCTCATGTATATTATTTCAGACCCTCCGTGTGTCAGTTTGTTTTCATGCCTGAAGACAATCACACTTACATATTCAACAATAAACAGTTCACAAGAACGACGCGTTTATCGTTTATCGTTTATCGCCTCAAGAGTAAAGAGTTTGTTCTCTCTTTCTTCATCGTTCTTGACACATCACATTTTGCATTTGGGAATGGGGTGTACCGAAAAGAAAAAATTTACGAAAATCTTCCCGAATTTTGGCGGGACAGCGTAAATCCTGAACTGTAGAATGTCTACCGGTTGTGCAACATTTAAACTAGTAGAGTGAATCTGAGCGCCCGCCCAGTGCTGACGAGGACCGAAATCCGTCCGATGTATTCAATCCGTCCCAACGAATGTCTGAAGTATGTCCATGAAAGTGGCGCACGACTGGCATCCGTAGTGATTAACTTAGTACATGCAACTGGTATCAGTGCCATGGCAACAATGCAATCGTGCAGCATCATTCATATCGCATCATCATTGAGATCGGCGGAACGCTACTGTACACTGTACTTTGGATATTGTAATGGCGCCACTGCATCATCATTCGATAATGTGGTGGCACCATTTTAATGCTGTCATGCACCGTTTTTCTCCGACAAAGCTTCTACCGTTTATATTACCAAGAAAACTGCCCCAACGAAACGAAGCAAATGGCTAGACATCCGTACACATCACCTCCCGAGCATCAAGAGCTGTCAGTGCCTCCATGCGTATGATTATTTACATTGTTGATCGTCGTCTGAGATTGAATGATTCATCCAATTAAAGAGGAAGTGTCGGGACGTCGTCGACTGTGCGGTGACGGTAAACAGGGCAACCCAATATCCAATAGTGACGCATCAGGGGATAAGAACGGTAAAGGGTACATTTTAACCAGAACAATCATCTCGAATACAGTTCATTTATTCAAGGAGAGATCCTGGTAATGCAAATGTACATTCGCACAAGACGAAGCTTAAAAAAAACATGGAAAGTTCAGTAATGTTTTGGTGGATTCAGTAGTTACTTTGGTGTTTTGCGTCATAGGAATAACGATGCTTTGTTATGTTCATTCAAGGATGTGTGCTGAGATCTACAATGTCTAGGCGTTATTATTTAGTCGTGGTAAGATTTTATTCCTGTTTGGTTTGGGGAACTTGGGTCGATTGATGTTTATTTGGTTTAACGTGGAAGTTGTTTGTCGAGTATGAGTGTTCGTTCGCTCCGTTGGGGGTCCAAGCATCCAACATGTGATTGAGAGTATTTTAGGATTCGCCGGAGTGAGTAACCGGTCTCTGTATATTTTAGTTTGCGAGACTCTTTGTCATGTTTTTATTTGGGGATTTTTATTTTTTAATAGACGCTGGTGAAGAAAATTGTGGTTTAGTTTTAGCTGTACCTTTATGTACTGTAGAAATGATTCTTAGTCGTCCTTTCCCCTCAATAGGTCGAACATGCCATACAAGGGGAGCAGCCCCAGAAAGGGGATGATATAGGTGGTTTAGGACGGCGTGTGACCGTCAGGAGGGGTCTGCACTACGTTGGACCGCTTTCGCCATTAGGAAAAGTCCGAGTAAGCATTGACAGTCATGTGTTATAACGAGACAAAAAAACAATTTTGCCCATTTGCCCCTTTGCCTGCTGTTATTTACCTTTCACCCCAGTTTTTGTACACTAGATTGTTTTGTTTTCTTTGTTTCAGCTCAGAGCACGTTTCTTATTGACTAAGAGTATTGTTTACAGCTATTTTCACGTTACGCACTTTACTAATGCTACATCTACATTTGTAATATTTATGTAATTATTGCTTGTTTTTTGTAACTGAGAAAATATTAGATTCCTTCTAAACTACCACAGTAACTAGGATCAAGAGTAGGTCGGGCTAATAAGCTTGGAAGCATAACCGTGCAGAATGTGAAGGTAAACGTTGAAATCCAAGCTAGCGTTTAGTATTAATGGCGAAGGGCGAATGTATATTGACATTTGATGTTGCTAGTGAAGTGGATCAGGTTAGTGAGTGCCTAAAGGAACAATTTAAAATAAACATTGAATTCATGAATACAGACACAATCTCGATTAGTTGGTTAATGCCAAAAATACCAACGAGCGAGGTGGAGATTCTGCACATCTTCAAACTTCAAAGCTTACGCTAAAAAGTGTAGAGGTATAGTATGCGGTATGTGCACATATATATTTTGGAAATCATATTTCGAGTTCATATTTTTGAGTTTATATTTCAAGAACAGTCGAGACCAATGGTCCGGAATGCTCCCCGTAGGATATGTGTCACATTGTTTCCGTTTTGGCTTTGGTTTTTCCGTCTGTATTCCTTCAACTTATTCGTTTCTCTGTCGTATTTCATGTTCGCGCGCAGTTCAATGTGATGACGTCGTTGGCGGCGACGTTGGATTCAGACAACATAAAAAGAATGACATTATTCCACAATGATGTCAATGTCATTGTGATGATAATGCTGTTGAGATGACTGTCAAGGTTACTGTAAATAATGAGCGGCATCGAAATACGGCAACACACGTGTTGATCGATTTCCCCTGGTGATTGTAAATTACATTGTACAGTTGTCCCAAATAATGATTTTTGGCCCTGTTTTTATTTATATTTAGTTGCATTTTTGTTTTGTGTGGTATGCGTATGAAGTATTCATACAAACATGTACGTAACACTACATGCATTTAACGAGTTTTTTGGATTTTCCTTTTTTTTAAACAACTGCGAAAATACACAAATTCTACATACAGACAGTTCAACGCTCATACATCTGAGTTGATATTACTGCGGTGACGCAGCCGCCCCATCCCCCGATAGCGAACCAAAACAAACATCACAACTCTTATCTCTCACCCCCCCTCAACTGTTGTGTGCATTCAAGCACGGTGCATCATTCCAATTTCAAATATATCGAAATCGAACACATTTAAAAACAAAAATCAACTTTCCATCTTTAGCTTGTCGCCGCCGTCGTTGCTCACTGCCGACTGGACGTTTTTGAAATTTTGTTGGGTTATTGAAAATGTGGGCTAAATTCTTTCCTTCCAAGTCAAAGACACCTGACGATGTCGTCAAAGCATTGCGTGAAAGTCTTCTACGCGGTGAAAGTACGACGAAAACACAACCACAGCCACAGCAATCCGACAACCATAGCAACCATAGCAGTACAATCAGTAGTAGTAAGAAACAACCTGACGATATATCTAAATGTATGCATGCGTTGAAAATTTTGTTATTCGGTGATGCCAGTAATGATGTTGAGGTGAAATCACAGGATGTTGAAGATGTTGTAAGACTCGCTTGTAACAGTGATCTTCTTTATTTAATTGTGCGTGATTTATGGATCATGGAATTTGAAACGCGTAAAGATGCAGTTCAAATTTTTAACAATCTTCTACGCCACGATAAGGTTAATAGCAAATCTTCTTCTAATGACGATAAAAATAATAGTAATAACAATAGTAACACATCACCCAAAACAACAATTCCAACTAGTACGAGTGCAACTGCAAATGCAGATGATGGAGTGAATGATAGTTCAAAAGTAAAAAAAGATGAGGATGGTTGTGATGGAAATGGACATGGTCATGGACACGGACATGGACATGGACATGGACATGGACATGGACATGGACATGGACATGGACATGGACATGGAAATAGTGACGGGAAATGTGTTGTTAGGAAAGTGGGTGAGAATGATGGGAATATATTACATACATTGATGGAAGGGTACGATAATGGGGATATAGCGTTAAATTGTGGACATATTTTAAGGGAATGTATACGGCATGAGGAGTTGGTATATTTAATGTTTGAACGTGAAATGTTTTGGAAGTTTTTTAATCTAGTTGAGTTAAGTGATTTTGATGTGGCATCCGATGCGTTTTCAACATTTAAAGATTCATTGATTCGTCATGTGCCGATATCAGCGAGATTTATTGAGAAACATATTGATAAATTCATTTCCTTTTATAATGAATTATTAAACAGTAAAAATTATGTGACGAGAAGACAAAGTTTAAAACTATTAGGAGAAATGTTATTGGAAAGATCAAATTTCAAAATTATGACATATTACATTGCGTCGTCAACAAACTTGAGAATCATAATGAATTTATTATTAGACAATAGGAAAAACATCCAATTCGAAGCATTTCATGTATTTAAAATTTTCGTAGCCAACCCTAAAAAACCAATCGACATTCAATTAATACTCGTTCGAAATAAGGAAAAAATGCTCAACTACCTGTCGGATTTCTTGAATGACCGAGAAGATGATCAGTTTCAACTTGATAGAGGGTTGGTACTTCAAGAAATTCATGATTTAAGACCACCACCACCTACGCATTCTCCCGACCCATCACCCACTGAAACTTCGGACGTGTAAACTTTTGTGGTCATTTGCCCTGCAACCAACGGAACATATTGATATCTGTCCCACATCTTTATATTATTATTTCTTCGCTTATATATAACACATTTATTTAAGTTCATCATGATGCCGTTGTTATCACACGCAAATTGGAAAAGAGAAGAGTAACACGCACAAACAAAAACAAAAAAACTTATTATTTTCCACCCTCTGCTTTTCATATTTTTCGCCATCCCTTCCGCTAACTTTCCACCCGTTCAAAGAACGTGCTATCTTTGTCCGTAATGAAAAGTTGCATAGGTTCAGAAGATAACGCACGTTGCAGTATTACGCACAACAAACAACATAAAGAAAAGTTGTAATGAAGAAGCGAAATTTTACATACATAACTACAACAAAATAGTTAAAAGAAAACATGGAAATGATACAGAAACTCAGGGAAACGTTACATCATGACTAATGAATGAACACTAACAACCACAACTGTCTGTATCAACAGGCCTTCTGTTAATCTCCACAGTATCTCTTGGTACACTGGTTGAAAGAAAAAAAAAAAAAAAATGTTAGCGAGGAATTACGGAATGATAAATGGAAAGACAAAGTTGTAGACTTACAAATCATCATCTTGTTCACCTCTGCGAAGGGCAGCTTTTGCGACTGCATCGAAAGCAGCTTCGACGTTGATGTCATCCATAGCACTTGTTTCAAATAAAGGAATCGGTAAATTACCTTTCGAAGCACACCATTCCTGTGCTTTTTTAGTGGGTACCGCCCGTGCTCTATCGATAACGTCGACTTTATTTCCCATCACAACGAACGGAAAAGAATCCGGGTCTCTTGGAGCAGCCGCTATTAAAAATTCATCTCTCCATGAATCAAGAGCATCAAAAGATCTTGCATCCGTCATGTCATAAACAAGAACACACGCATCAGCACCTCTGTAAAAAGCGGACCCTAAACTTTGATATCGTTCTTGTCCTGCAGTATCCCAAATTTGTAAATTCACTGGTTTGTCATCTATGTTCACATCCTTTGGGAAAAAATCAGCACCTATCGTCGCTTTGTATTGATGGCTGAATCTATGTTCAACAAACCGTTCCATCAATGATGTTTTTCCTACACTGATATCGCATTTCCATAACCAAGAGCAATGTTAGTCGTTCGTAAATAATATACGTTGGTTAGTTGTTGCCGTTCATGTGTGTGATTGACGTACCCACTTTCACCAAGGATTACAATTTTAAGCATTCTCGGTCGTGACGTCCGCATTGTTGTTCAGGTGTGTAAAAGAAATTAACGATGAGGCGCCGGTTGAACAAATATGAAGAGATATGGTGATAGTCTCCTAAAGTGTTGATGAACATTTACCAAACTTCTTCTTCTGCTTTACCATAATCGCCTGTTTTTTGGGTGTATCTATTTGCATCATTATTGTTCACTTCCACGACTTTGTCACCGGCCTTGAAGAGGAAGAGGAGCATAATATGAATACAGTGTACCCTGAGACATGTCACGTGTATATAGCTACATATACACGTGGTAATCGTACTGTACTGTACACCCCTCCTCCTCCCACCATGGCACTTGTGCATTGACGGGCTGAGGGCAACTATTTCAGCAGAAAGTGATAGGAGCAGACAACACCCGGACACCAAGGACTCTCCAGACGACAATATATGTAAAGCTCAACGTCCAAAAACTGACTTTTCTTTTTCTATGCTATAGCATTGATGTGAAAGTATTTATTTGAAGGCTGGGGACAACCAGTCTTCAGGCTGTGACAGATGGGGTGAAAAGGATACACGACTTTCAACATCATATCCCACAGTAACGTGGGAGACGAAGAGCGATGCGATGGTTTACGTCTTTGTATCTCGATCACACCTGTAA
>JAULBU010072796.1:0-10360 GCA_032358235.1 Odonthalia washingtoniensis | reverse complement strand
GCGGATGGACGCAGTTTTCACCGGAAAGGTCAACGTTTATCTGTTCACGCATCACAAAGTTCAAGCAGTCCTTCGAGTCGTGTTCATGGCGACGGAGAACTCGATGATAGTGATGATGGCGGTGAAGATGAACAACAAAATATGGATGTTTTGGGAATGGCAGATGTTGAAGAGCCACCGTTAGGTTGACAATTGCTCCTTGTACGAATTTATATTTTTTAACGTTGAATCTCTAAGTATATTTCTACTACATGTATGCTGAAGAAAAATGTACGTTTGTTCTCAGAAACCGTTCTGGTTAATTGCATATATGTTCCGGTCGTTTCTTTCCGATGTCACGTATTTAATACAGGCTGTCATCTTACCTAGAAGTTACCGAAAACAGAAAATATGTAAAATGTTTCACTCCATATGGGGGCAAAAAAATTGCAGAAAATTAGAAAATTAATTTTTTGTTACAAAAAAATGATTATTTAATTTCCTGCAAAACATGTTCATCCATATGAAGGCCGAAAAATTGCAGAAAATTAAATAATTGATTTTTTACAACAGAAAATCAATTATTTGGTTTCCTGCAGTTTTTCGGCCTCCATATGGACGAAAATATTTACATATTTTAAATTAGAACATGATTATATTTTTCTTGACCCCTTACAGTGCCAGAATCGACTACTGGTACTGGCAGTAAAAAAAGAAATATCCGTGAATAAGTTGGTCCCTATTAACAAATTATTTTACCGGCATTCAAATTATTCAAAGAACTTGACATTGTCCCATATCGCTCTGTCAATGTATACACGTAACTCGAACGGAATCGTACTCGACGATGGCAATCAGCGTCAGGTCTTAGCACAGTTCGACGCGTGTAGTTACGGTACTGTATTCGTGAAAGACACGGATGAATGTTGGAGCTTGAAGAGGGCACGTGCAGATTGTTTGTGGATTATAGAGGCTTAGTGGGTGTCGTGCGTGGATTGTTCCAGGTATGGGGATGGATGTCTGATATGCAGTTAGAGAGTGAAGCGAGTGGTTTTGTGAAGAATGAAGTGAGTGCTCTAAAGCGAGGAGTTATGAAATTAGAGAGGTTCGGTTAGGAGAGGACAATACAGAAGAGTTCTGAGCAAGAAAAGATGAGAGTTGACAGGCTAACTGACTACAGTGCCTGTGGTACTCCGAATGAGCGCATGAAAGTAACGATACCCACTTGGTGACGTATTGAATGAGTGACTACACCTGGTCGGGAATAATTATAAACAGAAGTTTAATAATTATATGAGAAGAAAGTAAAGAGAGAAAGGGGGAGAAAAGAGAAGGGTGCGAAGGACGTTCTCATAGTGAAAATAAGAGCGTCGTAAGCCGAATAATTGAAAGCAGTCCATGTTTGTCACTAGATGTGAAAAGTGCGTGGAAAACGTGAAACTGGTGTTCCAGTCAGTTTGTTTGTTCTTGTTCGAGCAGAAATATTGGTTAGAATTAGTGTGGTCTCTGTCAGAAGGTACATGAGACTACTATATTCGTCACGCTGTGCATGAAAAATTCCACAATAATTGTAAGGAAAGAATTCGTCTGCCACACAACGTATTGAAAATACTCTACAGACATTTGGACTGATTACAAACAACATGCTACGCCATGAAAGTACAATAAGAAGAAGAGGTCGCACATTATGCTAAATGCAACACATGGAAACGGTTAGCAGCAGCACAACAACAGGTCAGATGACCATTACGAAGGAGCTGAAGTGGAAAGATTGTACAGATCTGAGCCGCACTGTGCGCTTCCTGATGATCAAGGTTCCTTCGATCCTTCGGGACAGGTCACTGATGTAAAAGTTACAGCAAATCATTTGGTAACCTTATCAGAAAAATTTGGAGTTGACGCTGTTCGTATGGAATTCCGGATGCTTCGATCAGATAATTTTAGTGCAGATTCTGTTCGTAATCGCATAGCTTATAGGAATAAATGCACATAAATTCTAGATGGAGCAGTGGATCGGAGTTTAAACGATGACCGTTTTCAAAAAATGGAGGTACCGTACAACACTGCACCAGACGACAATACAAAACATTTCCTATACTAAAAGACGTCATTGATGTTTTACGTACACAAATGAGTGTCGCTAGTGCCACAGATGTGAAATTTGGACCTTGCTTCAAGGATTTGACCGTGGTTTTAACCCCCTTATTTTGCACTCCGAATTCTGTACACAGTTGTACATGTCCATAAGAAAACATGAAATGACTAATAACAAGTCTTCAATTGAGTGGAATGAAAGTTGAGGCACGTTGCCGAAGTCCTTCGTTGGAATTTTACAGATATATATCGATAAAATGGCAACAACGTTGAAGTCGCAATCCTTAGTTGGTTATCCAATATATGTCACATTTTGAAATATGGCCGTACAACTCAGAAGTTTTCCTATAGACCATGGTTATACTTTAGTTGGCTTTCTTCCTGTTTCCTTACAATTGTCACAGTCATAGAAAGTCATAGAGTAGTACTGCGGCAATAATGACACATAGAGTGGTGACATTATTGCGATTGACGATCAAGTCCCACTGATATCCTAAGTGCCGGGTCGAAATGATAAATTGGTTTCGTTGCATGACGAAATGACAACGGTTATTGCACCGTTAATTGAAAATTCCATGGAATGTTTTACGGTATGCACAAACAACAGGATGAAATGGAATTTCTTCCTGTCATAGTGTCATACTTCTGTGACATACTCAAAAGAAAAGACATGTCTGGAGTTCTACATACCTTTACCAGCACAAGACCATGCGTGAGATGAATAGGAACTTCATCCTATTTGCAGACAAGTCCAATATCTGCATTATCGCCTTCCAGAAACGTTCAATACGTACGAGCCAGAAGGGATGTGGTTACAGCTTTGTTGAAATACGCAAATATGTCGTCGTCAAAGCCAGAGAAGAATTGTTTACAGAGGGAAGCACAACAAATTATGCAGAACATTGCTGTCGCTCCATGTTCCATTTCTGGAGAAGGTGGAGAAGAAACAACCGCACCTACTTCTTCCAGATGTGTTATAAATGTTTACGTATGAAACATTGAATATACTTCATGTCGTTACTTCTAAAGCAATCTAAACATGTTTCCTGACATATCTGTCAGATCCATTGTTAACAATGAAATGCATAGACAAACAGAAGAACGGAAAAAAATTGCGGACATAGCGCTTGGCGTTGTTACGAGCTTGTAATTTACTTCTTGTTGCGATAGAAAACGAGTTCGGTGCACACAGTTTCCATTTTGACTTCGCAACAAGGTAGAAGTCCAAACAGCTGAACAGTTCCTCCCTAAATAATTCAATTCGAGGAATGTTGGAGGGAAAAGATTATAAATGTTTGGATATGGTTTTCCCTTTCGTGGTGGGTTATATCTATATAGTCACTGGTTACCAGGAGGATTATCCTTTGACAAACATTTCCATCTATTACACAACATTAATGCAAGATTTGCTATACGACAATAATTCCCTCGAATGATCACAAAAATCGATAGCTGACATCGGGGACAGAATCACTATTCTGAAATTGCAATTCATAAAAACGTTATAGAAACATTGCGATACAGGAATTCAAACATTGAAGTTACATTCACTAGACCACTTCGTGGAAGACCTTTCTATGTTTGGAAGTCTAAATATTATTGGTGCATTAGCTTATGAGCACTTCAATTCATTCTTCCAACAGTCGTATCGTTCTACGTACAAAAGGATGGCAAAAAGAATAGATGAAACAGTGAAAAATATGGGACCAATAATGTCAACTATACGTCGAAGTTCAACACATGGTGCGTTTCTAAAACAAAGTTCCATCCAGATTGCTGTACTACTTTAGACAGGGTTGACTACTGCAGAAAAAGGTAAAACAAAGCTATCGCCATATTTGGTACTGGACTGTAATTCTGTTTTGTTACAAGATGTTGATGCTTCAAGACAAATAATGGGACTGTGTAACAAATAAATGACGCAAATTCTTACTTCAATATTCAAAAACTTGTCACGTACCAGTCTGACAGTATTCACGGATCTCGTTTAGACCTAATTCCGAAACAACGGTCTGTCGCTTACAAACTCCGAAATTTCTCTCACAATTTCAAGTCAAGGTAAACAGTTGGCGGACATCCTCCAACGTTGCAGCAGTATGATAGTTCTCGAAGTATTGTAAATTATTGAACTTCTCTGCCCCATTACTGTAAAAGGCAACGCGGATTTGCGACAACACAGTTCGGTCCAAACAAGAAGGAAAGAAATATTTTCGTTTTTATAAATGGTGGTGACGGAAGTAGTCCCGTTTACTTTATATCAAAAGTCCTCCTCCTAGCCCATACGAAACAATACCGCACTATAGACAGAAAGAATTTGGCTTTCGTGCAATATAAGGAATCAACTCAGCCTCTGCACAATGTTCATAAAGTTCTGAATTTCATAAGCCTTCGATGTGCTACATCTGATGAGGTTGACTACATAAGACATGGCGTAGACACAAGTTATGTGGAAAATATTTTAGAAACAAAATAGTGGTACGATATCATTGTTTCGATACCATATGTGCATCCGTACATGTATTGCGGTCAAATTTAGGAATTGATTCGTTCTCTGAAAAGTTGCCATGGCTGAAGAAATGGTTCTACATTAATCATTTTTACAAGGAAAGGGATTCGTTCAGATCTTTACCAATTGATACTGACGAGGATAAAGAAGATAAATTCCCCACGTAACATGGTGGTACACATTATTTTATTTCACATTACATGTTCTGTCATTGAAAATCTCTGTCCCTATTTCCATCCACTTCATTACATCCTCCATCTCTAAATAAATTACTTCGTGCTGGTCCTTCGTTGTACGGCTTTCCAAGTTTATCAATACTTTTCCAGTCAGGTGCTATTTATGAGATATAGCAGTCATGAATAATTCCACACTGCGGTTCGATGTACTGTAGAAACCAGGTTGATTGTACAAATATATAAAATGAATCTTCGGAATTTTCGTGGCAACAATTATTGTGGCGTCACGTTCCATTTATTCGATCATACGTTCTTCATGTCCCCCTACACATTCAGGTACTTCCAACTCTTCAGGGACCCATTTTCCTACAAACCTTTTTATGTTCCCAATCAACTGTTCCGTCTACAATTTTTCATACTTCGAAAACATTTGATTGAATTATTTCTGAAGACCTCCCCCACGATATTCCTTCACAATAAGCAGTTTTAAACACCTAAAAATCCACGCATCTACTCGAGGAATACTCATTACCGTCCCTTACACAATGTCCCCTTCTTCTTCATCCGGGATATATCCAATGAAATCATGCAATACCGCAGGACCAACCTTGTTTCAAAAAAGATTCAAAATTTCTTCATCGTCGTCATGTTTGTCAACGTAACGTTCAACAGAACTGCCGCATTCCTGTAATTGACAATACGGAAGGTCCGCAGTACACCACCATGACATGTCTAACACACCGTTATTATCGGATATCATTATTTTTCTCTTCGCAACAGCAATTTCCGCCTCCCTTCGTTTCTTTGCACCGGATCCCTTCAAATTGAATCGGGATAGTAGAGACCCATAGCCAAGTGCTTCAAGGAATCTGCTTTTGCAGCTGTTTTCATTCCACTACAAAAATCAGATAAAAATTGTCTCAAACGCCCCTCTAAAGTACCAACTTTTGATAGCTCTTCAACAACATTATACCTCATTTCTTCTGTCTGATATATTTTCAAGCTTACACCGCATCAAAGTTCGGAACTAAGTAATGAACATATAATATCTTTCTAGTTGTTGATGGAGGGGACCTATATGTTGTTTCCACTGCAGAAAAAGGTCATTGGTGTTGGTAAAACCATTGAACGCCCCGACAGTTTTATAACATTCTCCATTACAATGTCTGCTCTCTTAGTCCAGTTTCTGGTATTTATCTCATTATATGGGTGAAATTCACACGTTTCCTTGATTCCCCACTTTTTCATTCTCAGGTCTATTGCCAGTCCATTACCCAAATATTTTGTTGGAACTTGCCTTATCATCCTCTCCACATACTTTCTACCACTCTTATTGTTATCTCCAATATTTTTAAGAAGGTCTTGATTCAGAACTACTAAACTCTGCACCATTCCGTTTATTTCAACAGTCTTACAATCAAGTTTCATAGCTTCTGATTGCAGAGATTTGATTGAAACCTCTTTACTCATCACCTCCCGTGATTTCTCATTGGCCGAAACCTTGTACTCATTCATCAACACAGAAAGTATCGGGTTCTCCGCAGATAGTTTTTGAACATATTCTTCCAGCCGAAGGAAATCTTTCAAATTTATTTCTTCTTGTACTGAAAAAAATTCGTCCAATTCAACACAAACACCGGTAGCTTTCCTATCATTTTTTCCAGTATTTCCAATCGCATCACTATCTGTTCTGGAATCCATATTTTTGGTGTTGCTATTGTTCACTTCATCAATACCACTCATAGATAAAGATTGGTTTGTAACACCTCCGCTCATTCTACCATTACACCCCCTTTGATTTCCACGTACTCCAAGAATCATATCTATTTCTCGTCCTGGACCAACACAGCGCCTTCCCACAATCATGTTAGAACTAGGCCCACAGATTTCATCTACCAAACCATCACTTCAGCAACTTCCCACTCTACTCGCTTTCGATGAGGGTTCCGAATTTCACACTGTTGACCCCGACAATCTTTCCGAACGCTTTCTGGCGCCACTGAGATTCTTCATAACTGATTTTAGAACAGTAAATGATTCGCAATAAATTGACGATAAACTTTTATTCCTGCTACAATAATATCTTCAACTTTCGATAATGGAACAAGTTCCGACGGAAGTTGAAACAACATGTAACGGCTATGATTGTAGACGTGTACAACTTGTAGTCAAAACAGCATTAGGCTTTGGATCTGGTCGACAATGTATGCAATTTTCACACCGTGGAGTTCGCGTTTTTGGGAAAATCAATTAATTGATTTTCCGCAAAACAGAAATCACCATAAGGAGTGGAAATTTAATTATTTATGTATCTTATTTCTTTCATTCGAGGTACAGCCTGTAAAACACAGGCTGCATATGATACAGATTGGACGTGAACGTTTATTAAAAATATTACTTCGAAAATAGCTGCATCTAACAAATTCAACTGCTCCCCATGTTACCACCCACTTAACTTACCATACCGTGTTCATGTAAATGATCACTGATCAGATCCATAATACGCATGTGGTTATGATCACAATGGAAACCCCCTTCACATACATGTTTTTGCATCATATATAACGTCATGATAATGATGTGAGCCACAAGAATTCTTGTTCTAAAGCTGTCCCTTCTTCATTAAAAATCGTAGTATAATAGTTTGCAGATAGGATACTATTTAGAAACTGAACGCTCTCAACAAAAAATGCAGTAAAAATTGTAATATTGGAAAAAATAACTGAAACATTATTTCAAAACGTACTTGAACGTAATGAACTTTATAAAACATATTGCTTCTTTAATATCATGATACACCAACAAATAAAAACAGAACAGGGAGAGGATCAAAATGAGTTGCACCTTTGTTCAATTCCATCACCACCACTTTAATACATTTCATTTAACCATTCAATTCCTTTCCCGAAAATTCCTCACAATTTCAGTCCTAATCTCTTTACAGTATTCAACTGACGGTACTTGCTCTGAGAATAATCTCGCATCAAAGTCAGCGTTTCAGGTGATGTTAATAACTTCTCCCACCTTTTTACTTCCAACACAAGATTATATGATACCCAAAGATACAGCCAACGATTTATTTAGCACACCATATTTGCTCTTGTCCATTTCATGTCCCATTTCCGTTAATGACGACACGGATTTAGGTATAGTTCCACTACTACCAGCCGGCTTTCGGAGTCCATACTGTTGTCAATCGGAACAGTTCATAATAATACGAGATGTTTCTGTTGAATTTCCTGTTGAATTATCCGGTTTAAAGCTACAGCTGTGTTGTGTGACGGCAAGAGTTTGGTAAATGGGTGCATATTTTATGCTCTATTAAAAATTACCACACGACAAAATAATTACATAAACTACTAAAATATATGTCGTACATTGCTTATATATTTCAGATCCAGTATCATATATTATGGTGTATCCATTTTTTGCATGTCATGCATCTGTAACCCCATTCCGAGTTTTTGAAACCACATTACTTGTGGTGTGTACTGAGAGATTTCAAGGACACTACGCCATTTCGTTCATTCTATCAAAAAATTAAATGTGGACGTAAGCGTTCTGCCACGTGTATGATAGTAGCATACATGTGACAGAACGCCTACGTCCACATTTCATTTTTTGGATCCCGTAATTTTTTAAATTGCTTTATTTTCGGATTGTGTAATTATAATTATTATTTTCTGTCGTATGTTTACTTGATTTTATATTAAAATATAATATTGGAAGTTTTAATGGCAGTAGCATTTCTTCAATTTCTCAACATTTTTAAGATCTGCCGTTACCATAACTCATTGCGAGAAATTACCGTTGTGTGCTTTTTTCAGTTATTAAAATTTCAACTAATCAGTAATTTATGTGCTGATTTCATACAATTACATTACCTTCTTTTCCCCCATTAGGACAGATTTCCATCAACAAGTTAACTATAAGCGATTAACTTGCAGCGGTGATCCCAACACTGTGACAGTTCACTCATTCTGGAAATTCAACAGCGACTCGTACTTGTTAGTTCCTATCGCAATGAACTTATTGCATGCGTCAACATTTTAGCACAGGTAAGTATTCATTATCTATCAATGCATTAAAAATTTTTAGTATAAATCCATTCACAATTGTTAATCTTGCTCCACCTTCACTTCTTCTTCTGGTTTTCGTTTACAGGTTACTTATCATCTTCGACTGCCTTGATTCAGGTAAATCGGTTTTTTCGCATACTTTTTCCGTTTATGGTTTTTTACTCTAATTTCCAATTCACGATCTTTTCATTTATATTTACTTAATTTTGCTATATTCTTTATATTTATTAATGTAATTTTTATAAGTCTGTAGATCCATATGGTCCATCTCTTCGCAGATAACGAATGGATATGAGAATGAACAATTTCGTTGCATATATATCATATAACATGATATTATAATATATACTTATTGGGTGTGTTTCTTGGTCATTCCTTATGGTGGTTTCCTTCTTCTATTACTACATAGTTCCTACTTCTTTTCACCTTTCCCTGTTCCATACAATTTTCTATAGCTCCATCTCTATCATGTTTTTCATTATTACATTTTTTTGTTATTGCGCTATTCTCTCATTTTTATCAAATTGATCGATTTGTTATCGCATGATATCACAAATAGTAAAAATATTATTATTGTGTATACCATAATTGGTATAATTGTTTTGCAATGTATATTGGTATTATTTTATATATCTTTCCCATATTTCATCATATAATTCCTATATATAACAGATATATACATGAGAAAATGTAATAACAATCCACTTTCTCATTAATGAAATGAATGATAAATAGATGAACTATGACGATTTCCTATGGCATATGAATGAATTTATTTAGTGTACATACACTCAAACATTCAACACATGAATGTAAAAGTGAATGTGACTTGCATTACAAACTACATTTTTCGCAGTATTATATAAATTATTCATTCAATGTCTCATACACAATGTGTAATTACTAGCCTAGATTGCATAGAAAAAAATCTCCTGTGTATGAAGGAAAACTTCAATGATACATTTCTGTAATTTTTCAAACAATGTATGTTGGCCCGAACTATTTATTCCATTTATTCACCGCTGTCTGTAAGTGAATTTCTATGTCTCATACATTACAAGATACAGTATCTGTATGCTAAAGGTAATGCACCATACATTTTATTTTCAAATTGTGTAGAGTTTTCCTTCAGTTACCATTCGTAACCATGCAAACACTATAATTTTCTGTATGGAACCTACAAGTACCCCCAAAATTCGCATGGCTTAGTAGATGTCACATCCACCCCAAACGCACACCTTTGAAAAGTAGGCATTCAGTTCCGGGAATACAGACAATATGTATAAATGTATAAAATGGATATATGTATATATGTATATATGTATATATGTATATACGTATATACGTATATATGTATATATGTATATATGTATATATATATATGTATATATGTATATATGTATATATGTATATATGTGTATATGTGTCTATGTGTCTATGTATATATGTATATATGTATATATGCATATATGTATATATGTATATATGTATATATGTATATATGTATATATGTATATATGTATATA
>JAULBU010072795.1:0-29280 GCA_032358235.1 Odonthalia washingtoniensis | reverse complement strand
ACTTGACCACTTTGTTATTGATGATATCCAGAGGTGAGTAATGAGCATGTTGTTTCTGGTATTAGCATCACTTAATTCGAGTGGTGATATGGTTATCAGCGTTGAGTCAGGGAGACCATAGATGTCCGTGATGTCCTTCAACCCGACCGGAGAGAGTGGTATTGAGAAATAGGAGTCTGTGAAGAACTCGCATTCAGGACGTAAAAAGTCCTTGAATTCGCTGAGTAAACCAACAAGGTCTGGCGGGAGTCCTTCAAATTCGTCATCCAATATGGGATAATCACTGAGGAACGATTGAGCAGCTTGAATTATGTTGGTGGAAAGGACGGCAGGTGTTGTTATACTCTGCTTTTGCCACACGCAGAGCTTGTAACGCGTAATAATATTGGTAGGAAATATTTTCGGGCAGAAATAGTTGGAGATGGGCGGCCTTGATGAACTTCACGGACCGCCTGAGTCCTGGATTTCAAAGTCTATTTCTGCCCTGGTAGCTTACTTTCGGTTTGCAACATTATTTCCTGTGTTTGCCCGTTTTTTTGTTTTTCTGCTTTTGTGAAGAGGTGGTTTAGATTTGTGTTTAGTTTGTTATGTTTTTGGAGGTGCTTTTGCTTTGTGTGTTGTGTTATGCTGCTTTTGCAATAAGGTAGTTTTGCTTTGTTTTTTGCTTCTTTTTTTGCGGTGGTTTGCTTCGTGGTTCGTGCTTTTTGATTTTTTTTGATTTTTTGATTTTTTGATTTTTTGATTTTTTGATTTTTGGTTTGAGGAGGTGTGATCGCTATATGCTTTGTGGTTCTGCTGTTTGGGATTTTGGTATTCTGTTCAGTAAGGTATTTTTAACGTACGTTTTGATTTTGTAATTAGGATTTTGGTGCGGAGTGCAGATTACGGTGTTCGGTAACCAGGTCCGAATCAGCATTGTCGAAAGACACTGGTTTTTACGAAACGGATATATTCAAGACTATAAAAGTCAGCATTGGTTGGTTGACTATAACAAGGTAGGTTGTAGTGAGATTCTAGTAGGGATTGATCACAGTCTATTCAGTTATAGAGATTATACGCGAAATAGGTGATGTGTTCTACGGATGATGGTGATGGTCTGTAGGGTGAATACAAAATAGAGCAACTAAAGGACAGCTAAGGCAAGTGTAATAGCGCTAGTTGAAAGGATATCAATACCCCGTTGGTAACTACAATTTAAAAGGTTGCTTATTAGTAGTATAAAAAGCACCAAAGAAATAAGGGAAAAAGGAGGTAATGGTGCTAGTAGAGTTCTTATACAGAATAGGGATTCCAAAAGCGGAGACAGTAGTGCTCTATGTTCAGCGGAAGCTTGTAGCCTACACACTGGGGGATACAGAAGCTAGGTCAATCTTGAGGGGAAACTGTCCACAGTGTTTTGTGGGTAGCCTGTGACAACATTTTTGGATGCATTGTTGTGCATGGAACGTACACGTGTGGTCCGTTATCTGAAGGGTTAAGTTAATGTAAGTTCTGATATTAGTGTGGGTAGTTGTTAGTTTAAAGTGGGATAGATCACGTAAATCAATCAGATTTGCTTTAAAAATATGTTGATTTTAGAGCTGGATTATCGGATATTACCCAAAATTGGCAATTAATATCCGAAAAAGATTTCTGTCAGCTACATTGGCTTTTGCTGCACCCGATAGACATAAGTTTTTGTCATAGACGCGCGATGTTGGTTCAAAGAGGATTGATCCTTGGCGAGCCATTGTGACTGGAACCCATGTTTCGTTTCCCGTTGTATTACTGTCTGTTACGCTACATGTATATTTGGTGAAGTCCTCTCCTTGGCGGGCATGTATGTTTATTAGAGACGCACGGAAAAACTTCTTCAATAGGCTGCATCTGCTGTTGAATGGCAAGGGAGCGTATCATACAAGGTGGCGAAGCGGGAATGGCCGATTCAGTGTAATGCGCAATGGCGTCCGAAATACACGTGGCGATTGTGAAAAGACACCTAGGAAGGTGGTCCTACACAAAAGAAAAAGTATTACAAAAGTCTCTAAAAACACAAGTGTCCAAAATCGAATTGCACCTCAATTTTATCCATAGAACAGTCCCATCCTGTATTCTTTTTAGAACCGAACATACCAACATCAAATAGACACATTTCCTGAGCCGTCTTTTTGTTGGAGCTTAGAAAAACCTTCTCATTAGCTGTACCTCTCATCATCGTCTCGGAGCTCCTTTTCGACTGAAGCATTCCGTCAAAAAATTTATGTATCCACTAACGCAGTGTCTTACTAGTTATACGCACACCTGACAATCCGAGGTGCGTCTTTCTTTCCGGAATTGAGTGCCTACTTTCAGCGGCGTAGTTTTTGAGTGGAAGTGAAATCTATCGAGCCATTTGAATTCTGGGGGTCCGTGTAGGTTACATACAGAAAACTACAGTTTTTGCATGGTTACGGATCGTAACTGAGGAAAAAATCAACACTATCTGAACATAAAATTTATTGGCAATTAACGTTGGCATACAGATACTATATATTTTAATGAATGTGGTTTTTTAATGAATGAGGCATAGAAATTTACTGACGGACGGCGGAGAACAAATGGAAGAAATAGCCCGGGTTAAAATTCATTGTTTGAAAACTTACACCAATGTATCATTAAAATTTTATTTTATACAAAGGAGATTTTTTCTATGTAATCTACGCTTGTAACTACTCATTGTGTATGAGGCGCTGAATGAATACTTCAAAGAATACTGCGAAAAATGTATTTTTTAATGTAAGTCACATTGACCTTTACATTCATGTGTTGAATGTTTGCTTATATATACACTACATTAATTAATTCATATGCCGTATGCAATCGTCAATGGTTCATCCATTTCTCATTCATTTCATGATAAGAAAGTGGATGACTATTGCGTTTTCTGATGTATATATCTGTTTTATGTAGGAGTTATATGATGGTTTATGGGAATGATATATAGATTAATAGGAATATAACTTGAAACACATGTATACTAATTATGGTATATACGATATAAATATTATTATTATTTGTGATGTCATGCGATACGAAATCGAAAAATTTGATAAAAATATGAGAAATGCAAAATGAAAAAGAAATGTTATAGTAAAAAAGTGATAGAGATCAAGCTATGACAAATTTTATGGAATACGGAAAAATGAAAGCAAGTAGAAGATATTTATCAAAAGAAGGATGAGAACCACCATAAGCAACGACCAAGAAACCAATCCAATAAGTATATAATAATATATATTGTTACACGATATATAAATACATCGAAGCTGTGACAACGTGTATGAAACAGAGAAAATTGAAAGGAAGTAGAAACTATGTAGTAGAAAAATATGAGAACCACTAGAAGCAAAGATCAAGAAACGCATCCAATAAGTATATATTAATATATCTTGTTATGGGATATGTATACAGCGATATTGGTCATTCTCATATCCATCCGTTCTCTGTGAACATATGCACCATATGGATCTCCAGACATATAAACATTTCATTAATAATTATAAAGAATATTACAAAAGTTAGTAAATTAAATATGAAAAGATCATGAAATGAGAATTTGAATATGAAACTATAAACGGAAGAGGAATGAAAACAAACTAATTTACCTCAACCAGGGTAGTAGGAGAAGAGGGGTAACCTGCAAACGAACATCAGAAGAAGAATTGAAGGTAAAGGAAGGTTAAAAATTATTATTGGAGTTGTACTAAATAATTTGGATGAATTAATACTTAATGAATACTTACCTGTGCTAAAATTATGACACACGCAATAAGTTCACCAAAAATGGAACTGACTTGTACGAGTAGATGTTCAATATTCAGAATGAGTAAACTTTCATCGTGTTGGGATCATCGTTGCACTTTTTGATCGCATATAGTTGAATTGTTGATGGAAATGTGTGCTGATGGGGAAAATGCAGGTAATAGAATTGTTTGAAATCGGCACATGAATTGCTGATTAGTTGAAATTTTAATAACTGAAAAAGGGACACAACGGTCAGTTCTCGCATTTAATTATGGTAACTATAGATCCTAAAAATGTTGAGATATCGAAAAAATAATATTGCAATTATAATTTTCAATCTTATTTTTTAACATAAAATCAAGTAAAAATACGCCAGAAATTAATAAGAAAAGCACATAATCCGAAAATAAAGCATTTAAAATGTTTTTTAAAAAAAGAAATCCCAAACATTAGATGTGGACGTGAGCGTTCTGTCACGTGTATGCCATCAAATAAATGACGTGGTTTTCGACAAATATATGAGACTACAATACAAGTAATGTGGCCTCAAAAACTTGGAATGGGGATACAGATGCATGGCATGCTAAGAATGGATACAACATGATGTATTATACTGGATCTGAAATATATATGAAATGTACGAAATATATTCAAGTCGTTTATTTAATTATTGTATCATGTGAAAATGTTTAATAGAGCATAACATATGCACCTATCCACCCAAATCTTGTCGTGAAACAACACAGCTGTAGCTTGAAACCGGATAATTCAACAAAATTCAACCGAAATATCTCGTGTTATCATGAACGGCTCCGATGGACAACAGTATGGACACTGAAAGCCAGCTGGTAGTAGTAGAACCATAGCTAAATCCGTATAGTCATTAACGAAAATGGGACATGAAATAAAAAAGAGCAAATCTGGTGTGCTAAACAAGTTGTTGGCTGTATCGTTACGTATCATTGAATCTTGTGTTGGAAGGAAGGACATAGCAGAAGTAATTAACGAAATATGTGACTCTGACTTTGATTCGAGAATATTCTCAAAGAAAGTACCGTCGGTTGAAAACTATTACGGCTGAAATTGTGAGGACTTGTAGGGAAAGGAAGTGAATGGTCCAATAAAATGTATGAAAGTTGTGGTGTTGAAATTTAACAAATGCTCAAATAATTTTGATCTTCTCCCTCCTTTTTATTATTTGTGGGTTTATCCTGATATTAAAGAAGTAACGGGTTTTATAAAGTTAATTACGTTCAAGTAGTTAGTGAAATGGTCACTACTTCAGTCAATTTTTTAATTATTGTTTCCGATATTACAATTTGTATTGCATGCTTTGTTCAGAGCGTTCAGTTTCCACAATTATTGCCTATCTGCAAACTGTTATATTTTGACTTGTAAAAGAGAAGGGACAGATTTAAAACTAGACTACTTGTGGCTCACACTATTACCATGATGATATAGATGATGAAAATACAGGAGTGTAAAGATGTTTCCAAAATGGTAGTAACCACATGCTGATTATGGGTTTGATCAGTCATTTACATAAATACGGTAGGATAGACTGATTGGCTGGTAACATGGGGCGTAGCTGAATTTCTTAGAGGCAGCTATTTATAAAGTCTTATTTCAAATAACTTTTCACGTTATATTCACATCAGATTCAGCCTCTTTTTATACAGGCTGTATCTTTAATGGAAGGAAATACGGTACAGAAATTTTAAAGTGTCCACTCCATATGATGATTGCGTTTGTGTAGAAAATCAATTTAATGGGTTTTTGAAAAAGTTGAACTCGACATAATGTGGAAATGACATACAGTGTCTACCAGAGCCATGAGGTAATGCAGTTTTGAATGCAAGGTGTACACATGTACTATGAAAGCTATTGAACTGTTTTTTCAACCTATGTCGGAACTTGTTCTATTATCGAAAGTTGAAGATATTATTGTCACAAGAATAAAATATAATCTTCAGGGTATTGCGAATCATTTACTGTTCTTAAATCAGTTACGTGGAATCAAAGAGGAGCCAGAAAACGTTCGAAAAGACTATCCAGGCCAACAGTGGGAAATTCGGAACCCCCCGAAAACGGCGATAGTAGAGTTATTAGGATTAAATCAAGGTCTTGAAATCGGATGTTATGAAACTTGACTGTAAAAATTTTGAAATAAAAGGAATGATGCAGAGTTTAGAAGCTCTAAATCAAGAACTTCCTAAAAATATGGGAGATTGTAACAAGATTCGTTGAAAGTATGCGGAAAGGATGATAAGGCAAGTTCCAACGTAATATTTGGGAATTGGAATGGCAGTGGAATTGAGAAAGAAAAAGCAGGGAATCAACGAAACTTGTGAATTGGACCAATATAATGAGCGAAAGGCAAGAAACTGGATGCATAGAGTGAAATTGTACTGGAGAATGCCATGAAACGTTCGGGCGGTTCAATGATTGTACCAACACCATTGATATTTCAATGCAGTAGAAACAACATATGTGTCCCGTTCATCAACTTTGAGAAAGATATTATATGTTTATTACTTAGAGCTGAAAGTTTATGCGGTAAAATCGTAAAAATATATCAGGCACAAGAAATGAAGGATGATGTTGTACAAGAACTATCAAAAGTTGGTACTTTAGAGGGGCGTTTGAGACAGTTCTCATCTGATTTTTGTAGTAGAAGGAAAGGAGCTGCAAAAGACAGATTTTTTGAAGCACTGGGCTATGGTTCTCTACTATCCCGATTCCATTTTAAGGAATCCGGTGCAACGGAACGGCGGGAGGCGGAAATTTCCGTCACGGAGAGTAAAGTAATGAAATCCAATATAAACTGTGTCTTATACATGTAATTGTGGCGTACTGTGGCTCTTTCAGATATTTAATTACAGTAATGTGGCAGTTATGTTGAACGTTATGTTGACAAACATGAAGACGTTGAATAAATGTTGAATCTGTTTTGAAACAAGATTTGTTCTGCGGTGTTGCATGATTCCATTGAATACATATCCCGGATGAAGAAGAGGGGGCATTGTAAAAGGGACTGTAATGAGTATTATTTGCGTAGATTCATGTATCTGTATCAACATGCATAGTCTGATGGAATATTGTGGGTGGTCGTCAAAAAGAATTCAACCAAATGTTTTCGAAGTATGTAGCACTGGCGACGAAACCGTTACTTGGGGAAATAAGAAGGTATGTAGAATAATGGATCCCTGAAGAGATTGAAGTACTGTAATTTGTATATGTACAGAAAGAACGTGTCTTCATAAAAATGGAACGTGACGCCAGAATAATTGTTCCCACGAAAAATCCGACGAAACATTTTATATATGTATAATCAGCCTGGTTTCTACAGTACATCGTAACGCAGTGCAGAATAGTCTATGAATTCTATATCGCAGAAATAGCGTGTGACTGGAAATAAATTGATAAACTTGAGAAGTCGTACAACTTAGGTCCAGAACGAAGTACTTTATTTGAAGATTAAGGAAATATTGAAGTGAATTAAAATAAGGACGAAGATTTGGAATGACAGAACATTTAACGTGAATTAAAACAATGTATACTACCATGTTACTTGGGATATTTATCTTCGTCATCTCCGTCAGTATCAGTTGGCAGAGATTTGAACAAGTGAATTTACCAGTAAAACCAATTAATGTAGAACCGTTTCTTCGGTCATGACAACTGTTCAGTGAACGACGAGATTCCAAAATTTGACCACACTACATGTATAGATGAACCTATGGTATGAACAACAAGGATATCGTACCACTCTCCTGTTTCTGCATTATTTTCCACAGAACTTGTGTCTGCGCCATGTCTTGTGTACTCAAACTCATCATATCCAGCCCATCGAAGGCATATTCAGTCCAGAATTTTATCTACATTGCGAATAGGCTGTGTGAATTCCCTTTATTGTACGAAAGCCAAATTCTTCCTGTGCATAGTACTTTACTGTTTTGTATGGAATAGGAGGAGGAAGTTTTATATATAGTAAACGGGACTAATTCTTTCACCGCCCTTTATAAGGACGAATCAATTCATACTATTCTTGTTCGGACCGAACTGTGTTGTTGCAAATATGCGTTGCCTTTTACGACGATATGGCGAAGGATGTCTCTAATTCACAATATTTCTAGAACTGTCATACTGTTGCAACGCTGAAGGATGTCCGCAAACTATGTACTCTGACTTGAAAAATGTGACATAAATTTCGTAATTTGTAATCAATAGACTGTGGTTTCGTAAGTAGGTCTGAAAGAGATCCGTGAAGACTGTTAGAATGGTACGTGATACGTCTTTCAGTATTGGAGTAAGCAGTTGCACTGTGGCTTCGTTCCACAATCTAATTCTTTGTCTTTTCGAATCAACCTGATGTAACGATACAGAAATACCGTCCCAAACAAATTATGGTAATAGCTGTGATTTGCCTTTTGCTGCAGTAGTCCTCCCTATAAAATGTGGTGCAGAAATCTGGACGGAACGTTTTTCTAGAAATGCAGCATGTCTTGAACTTCAACTTATAGTTGAAATTGCTGGTCCCATATTTTACACTGTTTCACCCATTATTGTTGCCATCATTTTGGAAGTAGACTGATATAATTGTTTCAAAAATTTATTGAAGCATTCATACGGTGATGCGTCAATAATATTTACACCTCCAAACCTAGAGAGGTCTTTCACCACGTAGCCTAGTAAATGGAACTTCAATGTTTGCATTACTGTATCAAAATCCTTCTGGAACGTTTATATGCATTGCAATTTGAGAATAGTAATTCTGTCCCAAATTTAAGCTATCAATTCTTGTGATAATCAGAAGGAATTATTGTCGTATAGCAAATATTGCATTAATGTTCTATAATTTCTGCAAATGTTTTTCACAGGATAATCATCCTGGTAACCAGTGACTCTATCGATATGTCCTGCTACGAAAGCGAAAACCATATCCAAACATTTATAACCTCTTCCCTCTAACATTTCTCGAATTCAATTACTCACGAAGAAACCGTTCAGGTGCTGGGACTTCGCCTTTGTTGAAAATTCAACACGGAAACCGGGTCTACCTAACTGCTTTTCTATGGTAGCAAGAAGTATATCACAAGGCCATAAGAAGGCCACGTGCTATGTATGAAATTGTTTCCTGTTCCTCCGTTCTTTCATGCATTTCATTGTTAAGAATGGACTTGGCAGATATATCATGAAATATGTTTTGATTGCTTTTGAAGTAACAACATGAAGGTCATGAAATGGTTTATACGTAAAAATTTAGAACACATCTTCAAAAAAGATGCGGATGTCTCTTCTCCAGCTTCCTCAGACATTGGACCCATGATGCAACAGAAATGTCCTGCAGAATTTGTTGTGATTCCTTTGTAAACAATTCTCCTTCTTGTGTTGACGACGCTGTATTTGATAATTTCAACAAAGCTTTAACCTCATCACTTCTTGTCCTTACATATGGAACGGTTCTAGGAGGAGATGATTCCGATATGGTACATGTCTTAAAATTGGTTGCTGTTACTTAGAATCTCACACATGGACCTGTGGTGGCAAATATATGTAGTAATCCAGACATGTATTTGGTTTTTAGTATTTCGCAGAGGTATGACACCATCACAGGGAATCAATTGCATTTCATCTTCTAGTCTTTTTGTTTGTACATACCGTAGAACATTTGATGGAATTTCCAATTAACAGGGAAAGAACCGTTGTCATTGCGTCATGCAACGAAACCATTTTATAATCTCGAACTACGACTGTAATTCTTGTGAGTGAACAGCAAGAAAGCTAACTAAAGTATATTCATGGTCTCTGAGAAAACAGCTCAATTGTACGGACATATCCAAAAATGTGACATGTATGGGATAACCAACAAAGTATTTCGACTTCAAGTTTGTTGCTGTTTTATCAGTATATCTCTGTAAAATTCCAACGAAACACCTTGAAGACGTGTCTCTACTTTGATTCCACTGAGTTGAATACTTGTCATTTTTCATTACATGTTTTTTTTGTACATGTACAACTGTGGAAATAAATAGGAGTGTGGAGGATGTGAAATATTTTCACGGTTAAACTCATTCGATCAAGGTCTAAATTTCACATATGTGGCACTAGTGACATCCATTTCTGCCCGAGACACACAAATGACGCCTTTTTCGAATAAAAAAACTTTTCTATTGTCTTCAGACACAGTGTTGTATAGTACCTACATTTTTGAAATCCATCATGGATTAAACTCCGATCCACTGTTCTGCCCACAATTTTCATGCATTTATTCCAATCATTTATGTGGTTACGAACAACATTTGCACTAAGAGTTGCTTATCTAAGCACCCGGTTTACTGTACGTAAAGAAAAAAGTAAATTTTTTCTGATAACGTTACTAATTCATTAGCTTTTCTCTTTTCATCAGTGACCTGTTCTGGAGGCTCAAAGGGACGTTGAAAAACAGGAGGCGCACAGTCGTGCTCATCGCTGTACACTCTCCCCACATCAGATACTTCGTAATGGGGTCGGATCTGTCTGTTTGCTGCTAATAACCACTTATATATATTGCATGTATCATAGTGTGAAATCTCTTCTTCTTATTGAATTTAAATGACGAAGCATGCCGTTTTTGATCATCCCAAACGTCTGTCGAGTAATCGAAATACGTTGTATGACATAGGAAAGTTTTCTTCACCATTTTTGTGGAACTTCAACAATGATGGTATCGACCAAAAATGGTTGTGACATTGATTGTCACATCCAGAGCGATATAAGTCGATATTACGTTCTTCGAATAATTATAATATGGGTGGAATAATTTTTTGAAAGGGACCAACTTATTCACGGATATTTCTTACTTTTCACTGCCAGTGCCAGTGATTGATTATGGCATTGTACGAAGTTGAAAGAAATATAATCATGTTTCGATTAAAAATTTGTAAATCAATTCCTCCACATGGAGGCCAAAAAAGTGCAGGAAATTAAATAATTGATTCATGTTGTAAAAAATCAATTATTTAATTTTCTGCAATTTTTTGTCCTCCATATGGAGGAGAATGTTTTGCAGGAAATTAAATAATAAAGGTTTTACAACTAACTGTCAATTCGTTAATTTCATGTAATTTTTTGGTCTCCATATGGAGAAAAATGTTTACATATTTGCTGTTGTCAGCAATGTCTACGTAACATGTCAGCCTGTACTAAATACATGACACTGCAAAGAAATAAGAGGAGTATATACACAATTAACTAGAACTGTTTCTGATAACAAACGTACATTCTTCTTTAGCATACATATATATAAATAAGCTTAGATATGCAAGGTAAACAAAGAAAAATTCAGTTAAGGAGCAACTGTGAACCTAACGGTGGCTCTTCAACATCCACTATCGCCCAATCATCCATAGCTCTTATTTCACCGTCACCACCATCATCATTTTTGTCTGATTCTTCACCACTACAATCACGGCTCGGAGGACTGCTTAAATTTTGTCATGTGTGAACAGGTAACAGTTGACCGTTCCGGCCAAAACTGCTTCCATATGGGTATAGAATGGAATCTTTCAAATTGCTACCGGGCGGAATAATATACATATGATACATCAGTGCTCTAGAACTATTCCATCCTGCCCTTGCATGCTTGAAGTAACCATTTATTATCATAATAGACTGTTGATGATTTTCATTACATGCATTTCTAAACAACTTGCAATTCTGTATTTTTCCTCTTTACTGAAATAGACATAAAGATGGGACCCAGGAGCTAACAATAAAGATACTCAATCCTTAGCAGTTGTAATTGTGAATAAACTGGGGGAACCACTGTCCCAGATGTCAAAATTATTGTTTCCATGTTGTGGACAATGATTACCAGTGACCAAAAAGCTGCCCCGCCGTTTCGAATATATAGAGGCCATTTACGATTGTTATATGAATTAAATAAGACGCAGAACAATCTAATCCATAAGTTGAGGGCATCACGGCGTGTAGCTATCCATACATAATCACGATGATTTTCCATTTGATTTTTAAGCAGGCTTCTTGTATTGGAGTAACGTCGAATGACATTTCTTCTGCTATGATAGTCATTTACGTAATTACTATTATTGATAATAGGACTCCAATTATCTCTATTGCTTTCATGTTTCAGCGCCTCTTCGCCGAAAACCCATGATTGAATTTCGGTAAAACGTTCAGCAATCGTCTGTGAAGAAATGTTAGAACTTTCCTCAAATGCTTCTATATACGTACTTCTCAAAGCGTCACCTATGTCGAATGGATCAGACACACTCCCGAGAATGCAGGAACTATCACTACCCAATTTCTGTTTCTTCCTGCAGAAGCAAGCAATTCCGCATCTTCCTTCAAAATGCCTTCTCGCATGTAACCATTTCTCCTATCCTGTTTTATCTGTTCGAACTTCCATATGTTCGGCTTGCATGTAAGCAGCCCACATCCAACCAATATATCCCAATGTTATTATTGTATCATACGTTAAAAATACATGCGCACGGTAATAATGTAGGATTAGTGCTGACTTCAGAAGAGCCTACGTATCATATAAAATTTCGACATCCAGTATTTTCTTTATTTGTTCGTCGGTACTGCCAATATCAATTTCTATTGTCCATGTTTCACTACTTGTACTCTTCCTCGTATCTCCATCGACAGTATCCTCTGTTAAATTGTGTCTTCGGTGTTGTAGCATTTATTTAATGGCCAGGACATCTCTACACCTCTTATTCAGTCTCTTCTGCATACCACTACATCCGGGTGGCATAACATTCCGAGGGGGTTGCTTTTTTAAGGACCGATGTCATCTGCCACGATAGACCGTGAAAAGGGCCTCGCAATTAAATTTAGTCGTTTTGTTGATGTTGGGTTAGCACGTAAAGAGATTCGTTTTGTTCATGTTGAACTTCGTCCACTCACCGATGCCTCAATCTCTGCCCTATCATCTTCTCTGTTATACGAAACGGGAGTCCTTCCATTTTCCTTCTGTTTTTCGTTCGAGGTTCTTCCTAGTCACCACGGTCTAGGTCAATGACTTCAAATTGTTGCCTTTTCTTGCCTCTCTTATGTTCCGGAAGAATTCCATGAACACCCATTCCTCTTGTTTCTTTTCCTCCATTCCCAAAAGCCATTATTTTCTTTGAAAAATTATTGACTTCTTTTCTTGACAAGTCTGTCATGTCGAACAGTTGCTCGGGTTACCAGTTTTCCAGACCTATTACCAACCCGATACTCGAAAAGTCTCATGAGATTGAAAAAGGTTTCATGAAGAGATTGAATCCTCGTTCGAGTCTCTGGGATGACAAAGTTCCTTATTTGGTTCATTGTCAAAGGAACTCCTTCTTCTGGTAAATCACACCCACCGCCTGCAATGGCTTTAACAGTGTCTGCATTGGCGTTAAGAAATTATTACCAACCCGATAGAATTTCCATCAAAGGTTCCATTTTATGGGTTTCGAAGATAGGCTTCAGCTGCACCAAGGACGTAATTCATAGTCTCCTCCATACAGGTGATAATAATTTCACTCTCCAATTTCTTCACCCCTCGTTTACCAGACTCTTGCCCAGTTCCAAACTGTGGTATAGTCTTGATCCTTCCCATGACAGATTTGAATCTGAAAGGCATCTCTCCCACACATACCTTTCATATGTTGAAGTGCTTTTGAAATAACGAAAAGTTGTTCTTTTCATGTCTCTCGAAATATCCACTGTCCCTTCTCCTTGAAACGGTATGTTATCTTGCTCGGTAAAAGTCTCAGCGTATCGTATGAAACTTCTCATGACTTCAATGAACGAAATGTTCTTTTTTTGTCTGCAACGACGGTATATTTCGAGACCTGCTGATGTTTATAACTCCTCACAGTGATACGGTTGCCTTAACATTCCGTACTAGAAGATCCACGAATATGATCTCTGGCCAAATTTCTTTCACAAGTGACCATTTCATCACGAATTTCGGAATGCGGACCGGCTATGTCTACTGTCCACAATAACAAATGACTTGTCGGACTTGATTACATTTCTATCCGTTTCCTGGCTGCATAATTAAGATATACCAGTATATTTTCAGTCAAGAGCTCCAGATTGGAAAGTTACTGATATCATTATGAAGCCAACTTAATACCGATATTGATCAAAGGATGTAACGAATGCATCACGGTGCTCGGTGTTCATATCCCTGGAAGGGTTCTTCACGATTAATATTTGACTGACTCGAAGACATAATTCTACAGTCTTTTATAATTACTAAGACGAAAGTCAGTAAGCATAACAGACCTCCCACTATATGTCTCCTCATTGATCTCCATATTCGAGCGTTGAATTGTGAAATCCTTCAATCGCTTGAATAATCTGAGCAATGAACACCGTATTCTAATTCCAAATCATGGAGGATTGCTGGGTTGGCACGTCTTCCATTATTTTTATAATTCGGATATCCCTGTCCCTTATGAATTGCCTTAATTTGCACATCGAAAATTTCCACTCTGTCCAATATTTCATCCAGTGGACGCGCTGCCCATTTCTCTATACTCCCTAAGTTACATCCACTTCCAGCTCTGTATTTTGCTGTACCAACAAGGACTGCACTCATATCGGAACAATCAATTCCAGGACACCCTAGGGATGACTTCACCACTTCAATGGAATCATCATCTAGACAATACATCTCAACATATACATATGTAACTATACCGCTTACCGCTGCATCGGGACAATTTTCCTCTCTAATTATCAGCTTGTGGAATATTTCTCCACCTCTTGCCGTTAGCTCGCAATGCATGAGACAATTCCCTTGTGAAGATGCAGAAGATTGCGACATAGTTATTTATAGAAGTATTATGCTGTAGTTGATAAATATTAAAATCAGTTTATAACGGCTAATTTTGAAGAAGTATATCGTAATTTTGCGTGAAATTTATACAACAGAAAATATCGAGATTTGAGAAGGTATGGTTTCCTATGACTTCGCTTCAGAACTCCGCCTCAGTTATATGACTTTCTTAACCGGACAGAGCTTCTGTAACGAAAAAATGATTGCACGGTGTACTGGTGTGCTGTACTCACCTGTGGTAGATTGTAACATATGTTTGCCGCGAAAACATTACTCGAAAATAATTTCGACATCGTTTCCTCCATATGGAGGCCAACATATCGGAGAAAATAAAAATGATTGCAATTTTGTTACAAAAAATTAAGTATTTAATTTCCTGCAAATCGTTTTCCTTCATATGAATACTGAAAATTGTAGGAATCATCTCCTACAAAATCAATTATTTAATTTGCAAAAATAAATAAATAATTTTTTACAACAAGGAATCAAATATTTTATTTCCTGCGAATTTCCGTACTCCATATGGAAGAAAAGTTTTACACTCTTCCTTCATCTGTCCCAATCGTACAAACAGGCCCACCCCTATGCCGGGCAGAAAATTAAATATTATATTTTCTACAATATATGCCACACTATAACATTATATAACTTTTCCGGACATAACATCGCAGTACTACTACCGTTATATTCCCTTCTTCACGTTCGTTCTTATTATTCCACCATCAACATCGACGATTACGCCTCTACTCGAATAACACGACCTTTCAAAAATCTTCATGTTACCGTGGGAGCAAAAATTCAAAAACGTCATATCAGAAAGAACATCTACACACATCTCGTCAAATAAAAATCAACCTCATAAAACTTAATCATTGGAACAGAAACTTCGCACTTCATATATTCATGTTAATCAACATGTCTCACGAAAAGTTTACCATCACTTCAATATTCTACATCCCATTCCCAATAGTTTTAATCTTCCTCTTCGACACGGAACTGAGTAACAACAAAACATGTCATCTACAACCTCTCGTAGAAAATTCTCTACCTGGAAAAATTCAGCGCCTCAATCTGAATTCACTAGATTCATTAGATTTCCTTTATTGAAAGTCTCACCAGTTCATTCTTCAAAGAATACTTCATCTATAGTAATGTCAACTTCAAGAATTTTCTGCAATGGTTGAGATTTCATGATGACCAGATGTACAAGAGCATAACAAAACTTTTCGAAAGCAAGGCGAATGACAGAATGAATCCTTTGGAATAATTCATATTCAAGTCTATATAACCTAATGGTGACAAGGTCATAGCATGAAATTGGTTCTCGGAAACTGCGTCAGATAACTCGTGCGTCTCTAGCCATACACACATATGGATGGGGAGATGAACGTACACTGAAAATGTTCCTTGACAACTTCACTGATAACTCCACTTCTACTGCATTATTGGTAATCAAATATTCATCCACATGATCACCTAGGCAACTGAGAAAAGACCGAGATGAAACCCACTCAACACGTCTACCACAACAACTTTCTAATGTATTCTATTTTTCAACAAAATTTCATGTCTCGGGAAAAATGCCGAGAAAAAAATTCCAAGACAAGTAAAATAATTATTCTCAGCATGAAACATTTCACTAGTACTATAATAGGGTTGTTTTCAAACAATGTTCAAGGCGTTGTCACGACTGGCAACATTAATCGACATTCCTCTCTTCAGTACAATGTTGTCACCGTAATCTTTAAAAATTCAGATACACCCAGATGCAAAGTTCTTTCTAGCAGGAACGAAGGATATCCTCCCGTTACTAAAGAAGCAAAATTTGCGGCGGATGATGAACCAGTGAAATAGAAGAATTCGTGTCCAAACAAGCTTGGAACAGAACGAACAGAATGGATACAGCATTTAATTACATCGCATCTTCATGTTCAACAAACTTTCAAAAAATATTTTGCAACATTTCCTTGTAAGACGCCGATTCAAACATGGAATTAACTCCAATGCTTCAACCATTCTTCATAATCCGATCAGTTAGAAATTGCTGTAATCACTTTTCTCTTATACCCTTTCATGTCTCCGAGCCTCTCTACTTATTCGTTACAGATAGTAACACCATTGAATATGTGGTAGATGTTGATTAGTACATTTCCCTTTCAAGGCAAACAGAAACAATCAATGGTAAGTGTGAACGTTCACCGTCTCCAGAATAATCGCAAATAAATGAGAAGAAATCTAAGTTTGCTGGTAACAAAGAAATGGATATATTTCCAGGCTAATCTTCGGATATAGCAACAGAAGGTAAGGAGGAATATGATGTCGAACCAGCAGCTTCAGATGAGCTGACTGAAATAGGAGTGAAAGAGATGGAAGTGCTGAAATATGTGTGCAGAATTTCGGATACTGTTATGTTTGCGATTTTCGGTTCCTTACTGGCATACATAACGATTCTTCTGGTCAGACTCTACCAGGTAATGCTTATTTCATTCTAGCATACCCTCCTTACAACACTAGATATATCAACGACAATTAAAATTTAGATCACGGTCAGTTGACCGTAAAATACATGGAGGCATTGATACATTTATTGGAAACTGTTGCAACACCAGGCATACATGTGCATATGCTTTGTTAGGCAATGAAAGTTTCTTCCTGGGTTCAAAATATTAAGTCGAAGGAGAACTTAATCTATTGGAAAACCACGGAAATGATGAAATTGAAAAAGGATACAAGACCGAAAAGTGATTTCAGTGTGGAAGAAACACCGCTATATTACGCGAAGGAAAGGGATTACTATGAATCAGGTCGAAGATCACCCGTCCCACGCATCTCTTAGTGGTTGAGCATTCAGACACTCCTGGAAGAATGGTATGGTATGGCATCACGTTTTGGAAAAGATAAACTACAGTCGTTCTGAGTTCATTTCTTCTATTCATCCTGGAACATATAATGAAAAGAATAGCATCTAGAGGGTCTCTATCAACGAAAAGGTATTTCTTCCATCTCAGATGAAATCTTTCGGTCGAAGACCAATGCTCCGACCAGAGTAAAAGTCAAGACAGTGGATGATGTATATTATTCTTACATTCACCCATCCCGGTTATTTGGTTGTGGATCCATGCGCTAGTACATTTTCTGTGCAATTTCATGTATGATCCTTCCAAAACATAGAAAATTATTCGGTGGTGATATGGATGATAACTGTTTGGAATACTTCTGGGCACAACTGGTCGAAGTTTCCGCTCGTCAGTTACTAAACGACTACTTCTATATTGAGGGCACGGAAGAAGACTTACGTGCATATCACGGATATTTTGAGAGCGCTTGAAGCCATTGTCGTGCAAAAAAGGGATGTATGAGATATTCCTCCTCGACATCCCACAGTTCAAAACTTCCCTAAGAAAGTTCTTCAATTCATTTCAGAAGCCATTTAGATGCATCTTCTTATAACAAAGGTGTTTCCATACCGTAGAACAAGTGGAATATATTATGGAATCGAGCCCTTGATGGAATACCTACAAATATTTTGCTTGAAATGGAAGAATGGGCACTATGTGTTTCCCAGAAACAATCCACAATCAAACATGATGACGCTAGTCTGGGGTTTCTGCAGAAAAGACAATTGATGAATGTTTCCCTACTGTTCATTGCAATGGAACATTGTTTTTTGGAAATATCGGCGGGAGTCAATCAATTACAAAACCATATGGGGAGCATTTACTTTCAGTGTAAAAAGCGCAGTTCCTGAAATACAGTGTCAATCGTTCGCATAAAATCACGGAAAGTGATGGATTGAAAACAAGGCATTACTTGTACCTGCCCCTTGGTACATTACAAGATACATTAGGCATTATCATTTTATCCCTGGGGATAAATCTTCGCCTAAAGACAGATTGAATAATCACAGAACAGCAACTTGCCATCTTGTACAAAACACAAAGTTGAGAACTGATGCAGCTGCAACTTCTTACAAAACTTTGGGGATTCATGTTTTATGTCCTAATTCAATTGATAAAGAACGGTTCATGGATTACGGCCCTGATAATGTTCATCGCGTTTAAGAAAACCAGTACTATTATTTTCATTTTCCCGTCATTTTATCTTCAAGTCGTCTCTTATTATGTACACTACAATAAACACTTATCACTATAATTACAATGAGTTATTATATAATAATCCAAATACTACAGCACGTCTCCTATAACTGTGGCTGAAACATTGGACAGTTGGTTACTTCAAAAAAAAATTCTCCCACTCTATCAAAAATAAATATCCTACTAGAATTATGTTACAAGTTTACATATTTGTGAAAACACCATTCTCTCACCATTACATATTATACGTATTGGAGATAGATTGAGTAATTATTCTGTCAAAATTGGGTCCTGCCCTTTTCGGGGAACAGAAAACTACCACATACATACTGACTCAGTCAGTTTGCAGGTGGTAGTGTTTCTGTGTTGTGACATTTTGTTTTTACATGCTGTAAAAAAAAATGTCACAACATATTCACCCAAAATATTAGAAAATAGATAACATTTTCCACCAAATGAGGACTAGGATGTCATTTATTACATTCCTGACTCTAACAGACGACAACACATTTCCTATGTCCCCACACTTGATGAGAAATGTCGACGAAAAACGAATCGGGGAAAAGAAAGGGGAAGTAGAAGGATGAAATAATTCTGACAACACAACAACCCCAAATATAAGAAGATAAATAATGGTCCACCGCTCAATGAGGATCACGATGTCACCTATCGCATCCTAACTTCCACCAGATGAAAAACCATTTCTTACCTTCCCACACTTGGTGAGGAATGTCGACAAAAAAAGAAATGGGGAGGAAGGAAGGGGGAAAATAAATTTGAGAGAAATAGTCGTACAAAATTCCGGATAAACAGACTTCTTTCACTCTCAACAGATGGAAAGAATATCTTTTTGATTAAAAATCTGTCACCTCCCTGGTCACTGGGATTTTAGGACTATTACATTCTGGCCACCTGTCACATTTTTGACGATTTAAAGTGGTACATTTATTGGGAACATGGCTCCCATTATCCTATCATACAAATTTGTCAACAAATTATTGGAATATTTCGAAAATATCTCGCCCTTATAATCACCCTTCAATCTGCCACGGAATCCAATTTACATAACGGACATGTAGCGGAAACGGCGTTCGAACTCTCACGGGCCTGTCAATGTCACCATTTAAATTTGGTAATGTCGTCATTCATTATATACACATTTTCATTGTTGGATTTATTCCAGTGTGTACGTTATCTCATTTCTATATTTTTCATACAAGCACTGCTGTTACTGATTTTTAATAAGATGATATAAAATATTTCGAAAGCAATGTCCTAAATCGCAGCTCTTATATTAATTTTCGATGAATTTTCTTACCTGCCCGAATCTACATACACGAATGCCGGGCCTTCATAAAATTCCCAATTTTTAGGCAATATGAATGTACTACAAACATGCCACAACCTTTCAATGACCATCCTGCGACTGCCTCAACCCGGCTGTTCATATCAGTAAAAATACGGAATCGTTCCCTGGGTCATCCGTACATATTTACCTCTTGAATTTAAGCATTAAATAAATTGAAACACAGACGTTGGAACCACTGGCACCTCAAAACCAAACAACACATCCTCAAACACATCCTCAACGTAGAGAAGACCTGCAACCGTTCGATAACTCCCTTCCTCTTACGATACCAATATAAGGATGTTCACGACAACAACGGAAAATGGCACAACTGTGACAAGATTTAGTTACCATCGAACACATGTTCCTACATCGAAGACATAAGTTCGGGTACACAACATTACAAGGTAAACAATTAGAAGAAGATATATAAAGGAGCAGAGACAGATCTGGACATGGTGGAATTCCTAGTGTTCACAAAACTTTGCATTAGAATATTACAATAAGGGACACCTGGACTTTACTATGGTCAGCATTTATGCACTATAATATCGTTTGCATATCTTTTTCTAGAACGTTCCCATATTTTAATTCAGAAATCTGTCATGGATATGTTTCGAACTGGACTTCAGATTTTCACTTCAAATCAGTAATACTCACACTATGTTTTGACAGACATACAATTTACTTCGATAGATCTTCTACATGTAGGCTTGGTAGTGAATACATACATTTAATGTATGTATTCACTATCAAGCCTACATGCTACACCACGTGTACAACCACTCTGCTCTCTAGCTCCAGCAACAGTCATTCAAATGAACAAGTGTATATTATGACAAGCATTTTTCACCTTTCCCAATAAAGATGTTTTGTCTCGTATCAGCCTTTGTCATTCTTATTCTACTCCGAAAATACCACCAGCTCCATTTTTCTCCCTATTTTTACTTTCTTCACTCTTAATCTACAATCATAAACTCAGTTTAGCTTGTTACCTGCCGTGTGTAGTCGCGCGTTCAATTAAAAGTCAACAACGATCGTCTAGTTACGATCGTCGCTCACCAACGCTTATGTAAATCTGCTGCAGTCAGTAGTTGTATGATTCGTTACCCCACTTTCTGTCCTATCCCTCTCTTTGATTAGTCCCGCCGTGCCAACCTTCACTTGCTTCATTCATCTCTCCTTCCACTCCTCCTTATTCTTCGAAAACTGTTTTGTTCACGTTACGACTTATCTGACTCATCCTTACCGCCTTAATCGTTCCTTTATATCTCATAGTACTTCCCTTTGTCGAATCGATTAGGCGATCGAGTGAAGAGTGAGCGGTGGGTGTTTGATACGCGTATGAATGAGGAGATTGATAGAAAGAAGGATAATGAGCAGATAACGACGACGGATGATCATAATCATGAGAATGGAGAATTATAGATGATGATGACTAATCATGAGGGTGAAGGATGATGAAGACGAATCATAAGGATGAAGGATGAAGGATGATGAAGCATTATGATGAAGGATATGGAATGATGACTATGATGGAGCGGATGAGAATGATGAGGACCACGAAGAGGATAATGACGGATGATGGATGAGGACGATGAAGGAGGAGGATGAGAAGGATGAGGATTACGGAGAGGATAACGACGAATGATGAATGAATTATGACGGTGAATGGCGAAGGGATGAGCGACGAGATGGACAATGATATGGACTAGGCGATTGTCAATTGGAAGACGATGCTGTCAACGACTGCACGCGGAACGGATGCAGATGTCTCGTCAAGGGATAAGGTAACGGGTGTCGGCACCCAAAAAGTAATCTATAACGTGAAGAGCACTTCGATGACGAAATTGGTAGAGGAATTTGGCACGAAAGGGAACAGAGGTCGCTACACAAAAGGCCGAAAGAAAATGCGCGAAACAACAAACCCGTGTAAACTACAATGGGGAAACGTTTAAGATTACATGATTACAAAGTACTGCAGACGGTAGAACTTGTTTGAACGGTACGTGTATACCGGAGATTTTCACTGTATTCTATGTACAACAGGAACCCACTTCACAGCCGAAACTGCTGATACTGTACAAAAAAGTCGTCTTCAACCACTACAGTATGACTATTTCCTAATTGCATACAGTTCGCATATTTTTGATCATTCAAATTACATTAATTATCTAATTAGAACATTTTCACTTCTGTCTCCGCACGTGTCAAATTAAATTCTATTTGTCGTCTTGTTGAATCAGATATAAGTATCTACATTCAACAAGAATAGATAATCAAAAGAACTCGATTAGACATTAGAGAAAAGAAGAACTACGGTTTAAACCGAATGGACGCAACAAGAACAATAGAAACTGAGCAAGGAGGCTTGATCAACGACGCGCGCTGAGTAAGTAACGACTACAATAGTAGCATCTAGTACCCACCTGTACTTTACGTGCACCGACTAACCTGCTGCAGCATTAAGATCTGAGGAAGGTTAGTAATATAGCCTTCGACCTGAACACCCGTACCGGCATCACATTACTAATGGTTAAAGCTCACATTGCAATTTCAGGAACCGTGGATCCCATTCTATAGAAAATCTGACCCCGTTATGATATTTATTTCCCAAAACCACCTGATTACAAATTTCATAAAACCATACTCGTAGTTAGGACCCGTTTTGACAGTTTAATTTCAAAGATAGCGAGTAATATGACTCCCCACCTAGGAAGAGATAATACGAGTTCAAGAGGCAGGGGATGAGGTACTCAACTGATGAGATAGTCAGCTCCTTATAAGATAATGCTCCTGAAATTAAACCATCAGCCTCGATCCCTCCCGGCCGAGCATGAATACCATTTTTAGGTATCTCAAACAAGAACGCGCTGCCGATAACCTCAAGGAAGAGGGAGATAGCCGAAGTACAAGATCATCCTCTCCTCGAGACCCAATGCCCTCTAACCCATCCGACATCGGCATCTACCGACTCTCCAGGGAAGCTTGGTAACGAAGTCCAGAAAATGGGATCACCAACCGAGGAGAAGGCCATTTAATACGATCCCGACCCATTACCAAGCTCATAATCACAAGTTAAAAAAAACTCACATTAAGGAAAGGGTCGAGGAGATGGATGAGCAGATGATTAGGACATATAAAGAACTCGACCTTGACGATGAAGAACTATGGAACGAATTATCTTTCGCCTTTATACCGCATACAATAAATTCATGGGACCTTTCCTTGCTTACAAGATGGACAGTATTTCTAAGGAGAAGAGAAGTAATAGTGGAAAGAAAGATAAGACTATACAAGGCCAAAGAGCTAATCGAATTGCTGTACCGGGATGTTCATATGGGCATGGAGGTAGAAATTCAATCCCATCCCACCCTGAAGTCGTTACATATTCCCAAATTCCTCAAAAAATCCCACAGTCCAGATCCAATAGGAAGCATCTCTTCACCTACGATAGCAGAAGAATGGAAAGGGCCATATATCCACCCAGACTGTCAAGGGAGGATCGCCCCAGGTCTAGGATCACCAAACCATGGATGCAGATTCATCGATTAAAAAGGAGCAAGAAGGAAATTTTAAGATGGGGGGATCCCGGATGGACGACCACCCGACCACGAAGATGACCCGGACGATGAGAAAATGATGGAGAAGGCAGAAGAAGATGGAAACAAAAACCTCCAGAACCTGATGAATACAAACCACACTACCAATGAAGAAGTGAAGCGGAAGATAAGAGAGGGCTATTAATCAACGGCCTAATGAGAGATTTCGTTGGCAAGCGGACGTTCTCTGCTGGTTGGAATGAGGATCTGGACAATTGCATAAACATATTTGAAACGTTAGCGACGATGTGCGAAAATACCACAAAGGAAAAACTAAAGTCAGTACCTATAATGTTATCCATGGACGGCCTAAACTTCTACGAAAAACATGTAAAAGATATAAGCACTTCGAGAAATCCATGGCATTGTTTCGCGATTGGTATAACATTGATGACAGGTGTCGAAATATGAGTCGTGATGTTCGTTTGCGACCTTAATTGGTTAACGGGGTAGGTGCAGTTATGCGGGAAGGACACCAAACAGAATGACCACCAATTCAAGAGGTAATTGAGACTGTTAGATGACATCACATTTACGACGACTAAATTCAAGCGTTTAAACTGTAATGGGGCACACAGCCAGGGAAATGTTACTAAAATTTCCAGTACACATATTAGTAGCCAACTTGTAGTAAACCTTGGGCACTAAAATTGTGGACTGCCTAATTTGATTCTTAAGAGGTAGGTTTACTTATGGAAGGGGGTACTTTACTGCGGTGGCCAGTTGACCTACAGCAAGCTTGCACTACTTCAGTTTTACGCGTGATGACGATGTCAATTAATCAATGACAGAAGAGGTGCCAAATTTGAAAGGAGACCCTACACGTGTAATCCACCTAGAAAATCCGTCGCCCCACTTTTGCATGTATTTATTCATGCGGGAGTCCCCGAGATAAAGCTCGGAGAAAGAAAAGGTAAGAATTAGGTAAACAACATAGAACCGAAACTGCATCAACATAGATAATCTTACCGCACAACGGACCAGGTTCACTATATAGAGAGAAACTCATCCCGACGAGCACGAGACTTGCAGAAAGGCATGTTTTCATCACATGTTCCGATCGTTACAGCCAGCCGCTTGCCACGAAACCAGAGTTAAGTTCTGATACACTAATCAGTGTGGAACCGATGGGACGTGTGTAAACACGTAAGGGAGGAAACGCAACGTCATCTCGGTTAATCAAACGTTTTTCAAGAAGGCAAACTAATTAGGAACCTATCAAGGAGGCCATTTATTGAATGAGGTAAAAAGGGAGGGAAGTTGATAATTTAGGAACATATCGAAGAGGCCATTTGGAATAATTGTGGTAAAGGAAAGGAGATATATTGCGATATAGATATTCCAAACACTTTTGGTGAAATGTAATAAGAAGCACGACAACTGGAATCCACGCGTACTTGCCAAATGGAAATCTATGAAAATCTCCCCGAGGCCATGTCGGACGAATCCACCGAATCAGAGGTGGCGATGATTGGAAAATTCGTCACAAAGGTAATGACCCTGCGAAATTAGTTGGACAGATCCTACCATACGGACCAGTTCTTTCGTGATCGACTTCTCAACGCAATCGATATTCCTTCTATCCAAACCGCGTTGAGAGACAGAATGCCTAGAACCAGCCAACAGGCTGCAAAAAGGATCGCAAACGAGCTCAGAGAAAAAGCCTGCACGGCCAGAAGCAATCCTGTTTGTCTGTTTGATGGGGATAAAGACGAAGCCCACTACTCCTTGAAGAAATCATTTGGCGGAGACGCGCGAAGATCACCATAGAAACCATGGGCGAACCGACAACAATCTTCAATAGCAGGAAAATAGCCGAATAACATCCAGAGACGACAAATCTCAACATGGATGGGAGACGTAAAGGTACTTCTCTTCTTTGGTCAGTACCACAGAGTGAACTCCGGCCATGAGAGAGAGGAAGTCACAGCGGTAATATACAAGCTGAAGGCGAAACATCCCAGGGTAATGATGGCAATTAAAGATATGGATTTCGTACTCGACATGTGCAGTACAAAGTCCCACGAAAAAGACCCGGACCACGATAATAACGTAAGGTGGGCTGAGGACGATGTAGTTGAAGAAGACACGGGCCTCGTGTATATAGCCAGAGGAGACGCGAGGGCAGTTTAACAGACTTTTTCGAGTCTGAAACATTCACAAACGAAGTGCAATGCGAATTGGCCGAAGTTATCCCGAAGTAGAGCTCTCCGGTGCACTTAGGCTACTTGCACTTTGTTTTTTAGGGATTGCACTTCGGACATAATCGAATATCGAAGTGCAGCCGAATTTGTGCATATTTTCTAAAATAACCACAGCACCTTCGCATCTTGACCAAAATGTGGAATAATTTTTATAAAAAGATGAACCAAATTTCCATTGAAACGAAACCTTTAAATTTACTCGAAATGGGTCAAAGTGGAAAATACTATGAAGAATGAAAAATATTAAAATATTAAATTACTCCGAAAACAAATTAGGGTAACTTGTATTTTTCAAAGTACGGAGTAAATGCCAACGTGTATTGGTTTTTATGAAAGAAGCGAAGTACAGTTATTGAAATGAATTCCACTTTTCAATCTACAAATAGCACACAACTTAAACTAAATTTGTTTTTAGCACCTATTATATTGTATCCTACAGATTTTTTTATCAACAACAGAGCCGTTGCACATTTTGAGACTGTGACGAGAGATAACGCTTCACTATCACTGATCCAGGTCAAAAATGAGGAAGGGGTTGAGACGAGAGGACTAAGAGAAGAAAATCAACAGACGCAGGTAAAGATTTAGGAAATTGAGAAGACGGAAATAGTGATGATCCACCACAAGATTTTGGAAGTGTAGGAAGAGAAGTCGGGAAGGAAGCAAAAAATGTTCGTGGATTTTTAAAATATAAGGAACTTAATGTTACGCATCGTAAAGAGGTGTTATCTATCATGATAAGAATGATAAGTCTTGTTGGAAATGAGGTAGTCGGCAATAATGATGGAGTTGGGTTAAATGACGAGGAAGTAATAAGGAATGTGTCGAACCCTGCAAGTAGTATTAGTAGTAAATATATAAATAGAAAATCATCGCAGAAGGTAAGGAAGTCCCTGCTAGGGAGCATATAAAAAAATGTGGGAACGATGAGTTAAGGAAACTTTGCAGGAGATGGTGACGTATCAAGTGAAAACGGAATTCAACATTTGATTTAGTCACCATGTGCAGGTTTCCGTGAAATGGATCATAATTATTCAAGCTTTGTACGACATGACAAACCTATTTTAAGAACACGCGACCGGGGAGGACAAATGGATAAACTTTTACGGCTGACCGTCACTTAAACTATGACGGGATTAGCACAGAACTAGTATCAATGGAATCTGTCTGCATCATGAGCGTAAATAAAAAAATATGTCAAGGTAAGTTGTGTTCACGTTGATAACGTGTACAGTATAGGGATTTATGCACCATACTATTTATTGGGGCTGATAATGTTTTAGTGGAAACTGTTTCAACGGAGTGAGTTCTTTCAATACATCTAGAAGTGTGGCGTTTCTTTCTTTCTTCAATTTTGTTCTTTTGGATTATCGGAAGAAGGCGACTTCGTAATTGAACTCGGCTTTTTTTCGATTTGGAGAATGTATGATGTTGTGTTTCTCCGTGAGGTACTTTGAAAGCTCTGACACTGAGGCAGAGATAGTCGGAGACCAGACCCAATTGTCATTACATATATGCATTCCATGTCTTGGTTCAACAGAAACGAACGGAAGTAAATGCAGTAGATTCCACTGCACATTGCATGATTTTTACTCTCCATTTCTACTGATTGCATGTGATGTCGTCTTGAAAAGTTGCAAGCGAAAAGAGCAGTTCTGTATTGTTTGACTTGATTTCTCCCTTTGTGAAGTAAACTATGAGATTGTTTGGGGTGTGCGTGAAGTTTTCAATGATTGATTGATGGGAATGGCCGTACAAGTGATATAGGAAAGTATTTCCTGAAAGTGGAATTCCATTAAAACATGAAATCTGTGAAGAAATTTCTTTTTTTTCTGAGCACTATCACAAGTTTAGGACAGGTTCATTGTATGCGCGTATTGAAATAAAAAAATTTAATTATTTTCAAATTTGTGTTCAGTAGAAGCGAAACGAAATTTTGTAAAAGTTCCAGTAACTGAAACTTTGCTATATATTTTTAATTATATAGGGCCCAATTTTGGATTACGAGCGAGAAAGACAAACAGTGCATTGTTTGAAGGTGGTGTCCTAAAATTAATTTATAATTTATAATTTTTTATTCTACTTCGTACCTTGTAAAACAGTCCCCTGTTTAATGCAGACGCCCCCAAATCTGTAGAGGGGATGTTCTTCATGCTGGTGATTCATCTGTACATGGTGAGAGTACAGATGAAACAGGTAATGTACGATTACATATGTTGTTCCAGCCTATTCGAACACCGGTTCAAGATAGAACTTTTATTGGCGGAGATCTTAATCGCAATTTGTGATATTTTAAATAAAGGATTGTAGCAAGAAAAAAGGGGAATTGAGCCATGAAGTAATGAAGGAAGAATGAGGAACAAAAATGGAAGACTAAAAAATGAGGACTGAACCAGGGGAAAAGGAGGACCGAGCCAGAAAAAAAGGAGGACCGAGCCAGTGAAAAACAGAAGGAATGAGCCAAGGAAAAAGGAGGACTGAGACAGAAAAATAAATGAGGACTGAGCCTGGAAACGGAAAAAATATGGCATGATGTCATAGAATCGTATTGCGTATTTGTTGGAGTAGTTTTAGATTAGGATCAGTAATATAGATGTTGCAGGTATAATTTATTTTTCAACTTCTGTTGGTATCGTAATTCGGTCACGATGATCTCTAGGTAAAATTGAAGATGCTCCGTTTGAATCATTTTCAAGGATTAAAGATGAATGATTATTATTTTGACTTTGATTCTGATGATTTCTAATATTGTGATGTATTAGTTGGTGTTATAGTTGATGGCTGCTGCGGTTATTTTGACAATGAAGATTACTATAATGTTGAGATTATAGTCTACGGTTATGTTGATTACCGTAAGGTTGATTGCCATAAGGTTGATTACCATGACGATTTGTATTATGACGATTGTTATTATTATGAACGAACGAACGAATGAAATAATAAAATAATAGGATGATTATATGGATAAAAAACGTGATCAAGACATCCAGTTGTTTAATAGGGAACATAGATACAAAAGGAGAGGAATAGAGAATATGTGAGGATGATGACGAATGAGAGATTGAAGTGAAATTGGAGGTACAGGAGTTTGAAATAAATATAATTAGAGCAGTTTTCAATGAATTACATATTAAATGTTCTGACGAATCATCTAATAACAATATTCCAGCGACATATCAAACAAATCAATCACTAACGTGTATGTATCCTCCGAAATTTAAATACTCTTTACCGAGTGAACAGGGCGTGTACACAAAGTGTGAGAAAACAACTGCGAGAATAAAAATGATTCTTCCCATCCACGTTACGATTGTGTTTGATTTAACGATGGATAATTTTTTAAGAAGATTGATTCTTTGTTGTCTTCATCCAGAGCAAACACATTTCACATCTTCCATACATTTCTTCAGTGACATTACGTTTGTGTCGTTTTCAGAGAATG
>JAULBU010072784.1:0-10360 GCA_032358235.1 Odonthalia washingtoniensis | reverse complement strand
GTCATTTTACCTTCTCCCAAGTACATATCTTTTACAATGATAATGTAGCGCCTTGCTACCCTCTGTTTGTTAGTATGCGGATTGGCCGTTTTTACCGTAATCGATATTTTCTGACTCATGTATCAATCCTATCATCTTATCTTCATACCGTCTTGCTGTCGTCTGACCTAATCATCATCATCTTTATCCAGCCGTCTCATCATAACGTCTCACCATCATACCGTCTCATCATCGTATCGTCTCATCATCATCATACCGTTCCACCATCATACCGGATGTAATCCATCGCGTGAAGCGCGCAGTAATGACACCAATCTATTCACCATCCCGTCTTATCCGGCTCCTCATCGCAAGAATTGTAGCCATAGATGTTTACATTACAGACAAATTATCCAACGTCTTCACCGGGATCATTTTCATAATATCTAGAGTTAATTAACCCCCCAGGTTCCTCGGTTTCTAGAACGTTTAGAGTATATTTGTCCCAAATTTTAATAGACTTGCCATCCCTCTCAAGCATAAGAGGATAAACAGGCAACGGACCAAGTTCCCTAATTTGACCGAAAAGGAACTGCATTCCTTCAACTCTCTTAATTAGAGCCATAATTCACCTCCGGTCTTGTAATTATCATGTATAGATTCTTACTGAGTTATGCATGGCTAGGTTTGTGAAAGAAAAATAAGCCGTGTGTCCATGCAGAACAGCCTAGATACAAGACGATAAAACCGACCGGATATTCGTATTTAATACTAAATGGTTCGAGTTGAACATTCAAAGATGCTGAAAGAAATTGCGACCCCACAAATGTGGGATAATACTCATCTATAATACATGGAAATTATCTGGACAGTACTCATTCTCTGTACATATTTGGAAGGAATTCAGTGCACTGAACGATCCAATCACGAACAATTTCGCTGGATTGTGAATTTATGAATTTTAAATGAAAACATTTTTCGTTTGAGTTTAAGACTCATGTAATACACCTTTCAAGTGGTACAACACCGTACTACATCAGTACATCAGGCACTTGGTGCACTTCAGCACTTTATTAGCACTTAAAAGGATACTTACAAATTAGATGATTGAAGCCCCGTAATAATACTTCCGGACGTCTCTACTTACGCATTATTCGCAGATAAGACGTTCATAATCAACGTACCACCCGATCCAAAGCAACCGGACTTCTGAACAGAATCGGATTATTTTGCTCAAGATGAACTATTAGGATGAAATTATTAAATATCAAGCTACCGACGCTGAAATCAAGGACTTCAAGATACCGGTGGATAAACTTGGCTTCAATTTATTCATGGATCGGTATGTTTTCTTGACCAACTTTCCTCTATCAACGATGCTATCTAATGTCGTACCAAATATATTGGTTAATGTGCCACTGTCCTTTTATTACTTTATGGCTTCGACTGGTAATACCGTTGTGAATCAGATGTAATATATTTACCGGAAACATTTTAGCGCAACATGAGTACTTGTTCTAAGAGGCAATCCATTAATGAAACAAGAAAAGAACATTTAAATGGTATTCAATTTTCTTCGAAAGTAGTCGAGAAGGAACAGAGCATAACTGATGAAGTTACACATTTTCCATTCAACCGCAACTTATTGCAACATGTCTGGTCAGAATTGAGGAAAATAATGACATTTAAAAGTCAAGGTTTGTACCAAAAGAAGAAGTAACTGCAGTTACTTCTGATTATTCGTGACCTGAAGAATACTTATTTACTTCGGCAAAATTAGCGCTAGCTCGTTTCATATATTATTTGCGATTCAAGCTTATAAAATCAATTCGTCCATAATTTTATTCTTCTTTCGCATCACTTTCTTTTGAAAACAGCAGTATGGCATTTTTCTCTCTCCGGATTAGCCTTCAACTTTTAAATGGGAGATGATTCATCCACTTCTTATGGGGGCGTTTTTTGCATCGTAATACATCTAATAAAATTTAAAGGTCCTGTCCTTGTTTCATAAATGGATTGCCTTGTAGAACAAGTAAAATTTATTTATGCACCGTTCGCATCAATGAATTTATTCTATTAACTTCATTACTTGCCGATTCCATAACGAACTTTCATATCCATTTCTTCTTGCTTCCACGATCAAATATTATGAAGTATTAATTCTGTATTCATTGTGTTTACTAGTAAGTCTTTGCTCATGAACATTTATTGTTTGGAAAATATATGCCAACGCGACAGTAGAACACCGAATTCTATCTCTAAATCTTTTCTGATAGCCACTTTTACATCACGAATATTGCAAAAGCCGAAACATGTAGTTTATTAGCGAGAAATGTGATTTTGGGGTTTCAGTGGGTTTCATGATCTTTTCCTCTTGGAATACTTGTCCATCCGTCCCGTTTTTTTCGGAGCCAAAGAAAAAACTGGTTCACTCGTTCCATTTGTTTTTCGAAACCGAAATTGAGTATTTGCCCTTTTTTATTTTCTTCTGCAATTGTGCTACTAGCATATTCGTAATGAATATCTCCAACTTTTGGTATTATCCCTTCAACCAAATAGTAGTACCGTTTACTAGACCTACTATTCACTGTGTATTCAAAATTAGGGAGCACATTTACTTCCAAGATGCACCTCGTAATATTCCATGAATTGAGGATGTTTATATCATTCAAACTTCTATAATTACCCTAAGTACATCCCCATATCCAAATATCTCCAACGATGATTGCCTCTAAGACAACAGTGGGAGGTTTTTATTTCCATTAAACTGTCCCGACCAAGCTACGGAGTAGTTTTTTCCATTCCCAAGGCTAGCAATCCCAGGATCCGATGCACCCCAGAAAAACCTTATCTTCATTGATCATCATTGTCCTTCGTAAATCATATTCTTTTGGTAATCGGGTATTCTGCAGAAAATAATGTTACAATGAGTTTAAGAAATGACTGAACTCAAGAACGAACAGATGGTTCCTACATTTCACAGACATCAGTTCGTCTGATTGATTTAAACACATGCCGTATGATATCAAGAGGAATGCCCAAATTAAACGTGTTTTTGGATGTACGCTGGACCTTCCAGTTTCATCCCTTCGCATTTTAAATACGCCGTGTCCATTGATGGTACCTTCCAATCTTTTGAATAAAGACCTCGGCATTCTAAATCGTCGTTCAAAGTCCGATTCATTAAAGACACATCGATCTTTGAATTATTGCCTTTCAAATTTTCTATGTGCTTCTACAAAGTCGCTACCTTTATTCGCTATTAGATCTCTTCATCCGATCTAATAACTGTCCGTACCAAACAATTCCGTCTATAATCGTGGTATCGTTCCCTCAGTGATTAACATTGATATTCAATCATCCTAAAAGTTGGCTTCATCATCTCTATCGTTTAAGTTGATGCGTCTTGACATAAGTGACTATTCTTACGTACATACAATTAGTTACTTGCGTAAGTGACCAGTAATGTTGATCAACATAAAATAAAAATAAAATACGGAAAAAATTGAAGAACTTTTACCGATTCAGGAAAGCGAATAATTAACTAACGCTGTTGACATTTGCTAAAGACGACAGCTAATAGGGCATCTGAAAGTGTATTTGGTTTGTAACATTTTAAGGGTGTATACTGTAAGTACTTCATACAGACAGAATTAAGTACCGCCGCCGTTACTTTTGCGATGAGTGTCGAGTATTGGAAGTCAAAAGTGAATATCACGCGATCTTTCTGTGTTAATGACATTCAACAATAAATGAACAATGTTAGTAACCACTCTAAAATTCAACTGTTTAAAAGTCTGGAAAAGACTCATATGGGTTGCGAATACTCACAAAGACAAGGTAAACGAAATTTTTTACAAAACCACCGAATTCCTGAAGATAAAAAAGAAAATTTTCTTGCCTTTGGGGTCCTAAAATATTCGAATTTGATTAAGAATTTAACTCATGGGTATTAAACATATACAATGAAATGGTAGAGTAAAAGCTGCACAAATATTTTCGCTACGATGACGAATCGCAAAAATTGGAGATTAGAATCCAAAATAGGAACGCGACACCTACAGAACTCCATCCGATGTTGAAAGGCTGCTTGCAAAAGATGAAGAGCCTGACCGAAAAATATTAGCAGGAAGCTACTTAATCCGTTGTCTCTCTTCTCACACTACTTGGTCACTAATTGCTGTGAAAATGAAAAATGATGTAGGAGCTCTATGGGAAGCGCTGCTCACGCAGTGTAGATCAGAAAACACCCATGCATTACTAGAAGCATAACATCAAGTGGTGAACATTACAATGAACACTACGGAGGGCCTGATTTCCTACCAGCGGTGAATTAAAGAGTTAATTTTACCACTTGATGGTACCGATTATAGTGTGTCAGAAGAAGACAGGTGAGTAATTTTGAATAACGGTCTGTTAGATATTTACAGGCCAAACATAATGACAATAAACGTATCCTTATAGGACTACCCCTATGTGAAATTACTTCCTTTATTTTAGGAATAAAATAATGTTTAGGACACTTGTCACAAAATCGTACCAAATACCTGGTCCGTATGGGCAACATCCCCATCATTTTGAAGGATCTAAATCAGTCATTAAACTGCGTAATATGCGCACAAGGAAATTCACATGCCTTGAATTACAGTAAACGCCGCAAGAGCACGAAGATCAGATCAGTAACACTTGTTTAACTATTGTACTCTGAAACATGCGGCTACTTCTCCATTCCAGACATAAATGATGAACTATATTTTCAACCCTATATAGATGATTTCTAGAGTATGAATGCGACTTTCCCAATTAAAACAAAGTGCCAGCAGATGAAAAATTAAATATAGAAATTCTTTATGAAAATTCGTGGAAATGGAATTCAGATTCTTCGGACTGACCAGAGGACCTAGTATGTATCGCGCAAAATGTAATATTTCTTAAAATTGAATGGAATTGCTCACATGCCTGGTGGTCGCGCAGCGCATGCACAGAGGCACGTCGCTGAGAAAATTACCAGGACACTGGTGGAAATGGAGAGGGAAATGGGTGGGGACACAAAATTGTTTACGCAACTACAATAAGAAAAAGAGGCAGTACGAGTACATCAAAATACAGAAACATCCTATGGTAGATTCTTTAATAAATATGCAGATTTGAAGGTTTTCAAGCACATTGGCTGTACTGCGATAATTTTATTTCATGATAATATAGGACGGAATTGGAAGTGACTGCTGAAAGGGGAGTTTTGGTTGGGATTTCCGGGGGAAGTTATGCTATAAATTGTATTGCAGCCAAAGGCATTGTGCACGCACGAGACATGAACTTCATTGAGGAGACCGACAAGAATTTGTTCATTGATGATGTACAAATCCACGTGCAAAGAAATGAAAATAATGGTGGATCATCCATCATTCCTCAGCCCAACGCAAAACAAATAAAGGGAATAAAAATCAGAAAAACAACATGATTTTCAACAAGATAAAAAATGAAAAATTTAATCATCCATTCTTCAAAGCCGATAAAATACTGATAGACAATGTAGTGTAAGAGACACTGACTATGTCACAAAAAATCAAATGAATGAAAAGTCAATATGTCAAATTTCTGACGTACTGTCAAGTGTAGCAGAAATCAAACGTGTCAATAACCAAGACTTACAGTACACAAAGAAGGTTACAAAAAATGTGGATATAACGAGCCTTGATAATGCTGTTGTAAGGGCTCCTGAGGCAGGAAAATCAAATGTCAGCCACATTGAAAATGTAACCTCAGACTAAACGACCAAGACCGTTCGAAAGACAGATGACAAAGTAAAAAAAGGAGAGGACGTCTGCCTGGATCCAAGAAAATGGTCAAGGTAATTACGGGCAAAAAGAATGAACATATAATGTATATTTGTGACGAAAATACAGTGTCATCAGAGAATGATAAGCACCCCGATGTAGACGACTCAAACTACAAAGATGTAATCATCCAGCAGGAGGATGGTAAATGAAAAGGTAGAAACAATATAACACTAAGTGAGACCGCACTATGTCCAAAATAATTACAGAATGAAGTACCAATTTCTGAAACATTTAGGGATGAGATGGTTGCTGATGAAGCACATAATTGGAAACGTGCGTGTATTGCTGAGTTAAACTCAGTGAAATGTGTAACTGTCTACAAACTGGTGGACACGCCACCACGTCTGAAACATTCGAAAACATAGTGCGTCGAAGTAACCTCGAAACTTCATCACTTCGGACACCGCAGAATTATGCATTCTCTTGGCCTTGCTTCCGGGTGCACTTAGGGTGTAAATCGGTTTTCTCATTCTGAACTTTGGTCTTAAATATCAAAGTGACATTGGTAACATGGGCTGCTTCCACTTGTGAATTTGAAGTCAACTTTTACTATTTGACGATTTAGACAGCATATAATCGGAGTAATATTGTTTTCTGTAAAGTAATACGAAGATATATTGACTAATTTTGCATTTCATCACTCCGAATTTTGGAAATTCCCGAAGTTATATTGTTGACATTGGCTAAAATCATATCGGACTTTAACATTTTCTCAACATTGTGACTAATAAAACCGAAGTTACATTGTATTAGGATTATTTCTACTTTTTAAACTAGAAAAAATGCGAAGTGAATGCGACGGGCTTTGCACAATTGCAATTCGGACTTCGTCTGTAATGTGTAATTTCTCGAAATAACTTTGTATTCTGTCAATGGGTTTCAGGCAAAAGTGAAATATTGTTGGAGTAACATTGATCTTCATTCCAAATTTTCATTGTGAAGTTTGGAAGCTCTTAAAGTAAAATTGGTGGCACCGGCTACTGTCACTTCGAATTTTTTATTTTCTTTGATATTTTGATAAATGAGAAGCACAGTTGCTCTGAAGTAAATATAATATCATTAATATCATTGTAATAGTGACTGCAATAAGAGAAAAATCAGTAGGGCCACAATATGATATTATGTCACTATTAGTTCTATCCGTATTGTACTCCTTTTTCACGATAGAAACAATTAACATAAAATTCACTTGAAATCCATCTATTATCGTGACCACGAAATGATTCCCATTGCTTCCGACGAAAAACATGACTTCCGAGAATATCTACAGCGGAATATTCAGGTACTATGTGTATTTTTCACGAATTATATCAATTGGTCACAGACCATACACCTTTGCTGACGTCGACATACCATGTTCTCCTCTTGTTCCATCCCAACATAATCATATACAATCAACTACCCTATTAATTTCATCTGGAACCGAAGATGTCTTGTAGAAGACATCCAAATATTGTACGAAGCAGAACTCCGAAATTCACTTCTTGTTCCCAGAGACAGATCCATTAACCACATACTTGTTTGATGGTGAATTAGGATCTTCCGTCTTTCTCAGTATTCGTAAATTATAGAGCTTTGGCAAACCACATAATCATGTTACCCTCTGGGACCGCTTCTTCACCAACTTCTCCACATTCCACAATAATTGTATCTAATATTGAACCTCGAGGTGGAATAAAATCTATCGTTATCCACAACTCGCTGCATTGCCCTTAAAGGTGATATATTGACATAAACATTTTCACCAGACTTTTACAATCCGAAAGTCTGGGGGATTCGCAGCCTGAGATGAACGCAGATGCTGGGAACTCTAATGATATGTAACCAACCTCAGTAACTGATAAATCCAATGTTTCGAAATGTTGATGGAGTAAACTTGTAAGTTGTCAAATCTCATCGGCACCCTGCCTCCTGTACAGACCAGTTATTTCATTTTCCATAGTTGCTTCAAACATGTTTAGAGAATAATTTCTAAACTGGCAAGCTGTAAGAAGTTTCTGAATAGTTGAATATGAATCTTGAGTCACGAACTTGGTACCTCAAGACGCAACGTATTGAATACGGCGCCATCCTTCCGCATAAATTATACTATCTTATTTGGCTTTACTGTTTGATTTACAACAGGAGATGTTTTTCGCGGTTCTTTTTGCAGTCTCCCAAACACTGGCAGACTTCCGTTTTGACGTCCGTCGAAAGGCATCTTTTGTTTCTGTATGAATTAATTCAAACAATCCTGCATCCATGTATCTTACACCTTCCAGCATTTCGATATCCGACTGTAGATGATCCAATAGGTGAAACTTTGTTGTATTCAGTAATGATGGACTGAAATTTTTAAATATTGAAAGTGCTTTGATTTTGAAATTTGAGATTGTTGCACAAAGTTTCTGTAAATCAGAAGAAGTCCATGCTGAATGAGGACTTGTTCAAATATGAGATATTTCATGTCTACGTACATGGAGAAAAAGGATGTTACTTCTGCCGATGAACTACCTCCACATATTCTGTCACATATGTCTCCCAGAAATGGAGACACTTGATCAATACGCATGTAAAGCGCAGCTTCCAACACTTCGAAGACTCCTTTTTGCGTGAAGAAACCCTGTATTAATCCATAAACACCACCTGTTGCAAAATCAACGTGAAGATTGTAACCGTGAGATTGTTTTTCGAGTGAAGACAAGAAACTAGTTACCTTACGTAAAATAGTTCCACGCATAGATCTTATAGGTCTTAGAGAGCCATGCCCAGGCATTTCAGAAGTTGTACGTTCCGAACAGCTACGAAGTGGAAGATAAACACTCATGAAATTTCGAGACCCCAATGAGTAGGCTATGCATAGGCTCGAAGTGGAAGATGTTATAAATATCCATTTGTTCCTGTATCTTTTCATTGTTGAAATTTCGGAGATCTGTATACTTTGAATGTATTGACATTTCTTTCATAGATGAAAATTCGTTCGGCAAACCTGCTTCTTTATGATCTGTGGTATCCGATTCCAATATGACTTTTGTCTGTTTTACTGATCTTATCCTGTTAAGCGAAGAATATGACATATCAGATGCCTTTACGAGGCATCATTGGCACGGTAGATTTGTTTTAACTCCATGTTTTACTGAAAAAAATCCTTTGCTTCCGGTATGTCAGCTACCCATGAAGACAGTATTATATGAAAGTGTAATAATACACCATCTGAAGTACACATTGAAATTCCGACCATTTCTTCATTTGATAGCTCCTTCTTTGACTTCTCAATACGTTTGTGTACCATATCCATATGCATATCGCGTTCATTTGAAGATTATGTACCACATGATGTACCACATGATGAATTATTATTTTCTACTTGTACAGGTAAGTATACCATTAGTGTACGCCCTGATGTTTTATTTTCTCTTCTGATACCTTCACTGAAATTGAGAAGTTTTAGATAAATGGGTACAACGTTTGTGCGTAGCATTTAACCGTTGTTTTGCACTTGTCACAATATAGTTCGAGGGGACTCACCAATGATTGTTCTCCGTCGCTGCATTCTATTTTCCACATAACTGTTGGATCTGTACTTGATTTTATTTTACAGATAGCTTCATAGATTTTGCAAACGAAGTTCCGAGTCTTTCATTGGTTTGGTGCGTCAGAAATTGTGATTGATTTTGTCTGCATAGGTACAATTGATGAATGTTTGTCGACAAAAGTTGGCGTTTCAGAAGCTGTATTGCATTTCTAACATACCATATTGTCTGCTTTCCAGAAGGCAAAGCATGATTCTTTGCTCAAACTCATCCTTTTGAAATGATGACAATGAATCAGATTTGGTAAACGAGTTTTGACATAATTGAAAGAAGGAAATGGTGAAATATTTGAGGACAGTGGTCAGGTATGAAGTAAAGTGAGATCAAAAACGATTCTTTAGTGCACTCCACACTTACGGTTTATCTCCATGATAGTATTGGCAAATATTCTTTTTATTGAGTCAATGTTTTTTTACAATCTATGTTCTCAAATTCTGCCATTATGTCATCATTTCACGTACCATTCCTTCTTTTCAACCAACTCAGATTCGTTATCACTATTAGATATGTCGTACTCGCATGTTGCACGATCTATGACAAGAGAATTTCCATGGCCACCAACTTCTGTTAGTATAATTAGTGTCGGCTTCCTGATTGATATATTCCATCCATCTGTCCAGCTATTAAACTCTTCAAAGGAATAGTCGTTGTGGTTTCATAAGAAGTACATGTGTCTCAAGGCCGATACATGTTTTTGATCTGAAAGTGTAGTTGCGATGGTTGCAATCCCAAGATGTATTCATTACCCTGAATGATATTGAAGATCTTGAAATCAAGGTTGTCGTCGAAATATGTTTGTGTGATGTCTGTCTTAAAAATCAATGTCATTTCATTTTGAAAAGATGAAATGAAAAGAATCAACCGTCGTCCGTGTGATTCCCAAATAGTAGAACAATAGAACGGTACAGGTGGACAAAAGAATAATTGTAACCTCCAAGCTATACAGTAAACGTTGTATTTTGTAGAACT
>JAULBU010072773.1:0-10362 GCA_032358235.1 Odonthalia washingtoniensis | reverse complement strand
CCCGGTCAAGAACTGCAAAGCAGAATGATCCACAACCAACGGTTTCTCAATCCTCACCTTCAACGGCACCGGAAGCTTCTGTACTGACTACAAAAAATCGTATTGCCTCACTGGCGCACAGGGATAATGATACGATGCCGGAGAAAGTTCCTTACACTCAAACATCGCCACGATTTACAGCCGAGCTTTGTTGTCACACATTTGAATGCCGTACAGACACATGATCCGATGCAGTGGCTGTGTCACAATCAATCATCAACTTCCTAAATACCGCTGTTTACTTTATTTTGACAAAACCTGCGATAGATTCACCTCCGTCGGGAGCAGCCGATGGCACACCGGTCACCATCAATAGAGAAGCCCTTTATTCCACAATTTTTAAATCACCCGTTGGGCATTGTCTCGCTTAAGTGGCCTGCGTTGCTATGTTTTTAAAAACAGTGATACAGTCACTGTGGAGGGGGCTGATTGACTGGGAGAATTTATCCTTCGGAGCCCATTCTCAAAACGACTGGGATCCGAAATACAAGAGGACCTCGAATCTGCCTTCAATGAGTCAGATGGGTATGTAGACATGTCTAAATTGTCCCCAAACACCGCCTTAGACGAACAAAAGTATATTGGCGCACTTGAAGTACAACTCCTGACGACGCAGATTATCAAGACCATAACCCACGGCCCTCAATATCCTATGCAGACCCTTTACCGCCAAATCCCTTTGAAATACTTAGTATGCCTATCCCACTGGCTTGCCTACCCATGAATGACCTTGCTACCTCCGACGATGTTGACAATAATTACAAAGATGTCCCTGTTGGACTTCAAGACGAAGAAGAGTGCAAAAATGCTACATACGATATGGTTGGACGAGCATTGGAAAAAATTCTGTATGGAAATCACAAAAGGCTACAGTTCATCGTGAAGGAGTACTACGACATATTTTGTGCAGTGCTTGGTCAGGATCCTCTAGCTGCCGTGATACCCCTAAAAATTGAGTGTCTTATTGTAGAGCGCCCTGTTAAGGTACACCAGAGAACCTACCAACCTGAAATGAAAACATTTCTTCGAACTTTCTGCAACATGCTATGGAATCGCAACCTAGCCAACCGAAATAAAAAATCTTTGTGGGCTTACGAACACCTCCTGGTCCCGAAACCCAACTCCAAGGAAGGATACCAATTTGCTGTTGACTTGCGCCCAGTAAATGCGCACAAAAAGGCACGTATGGCCAATGCCAAAACTGAATGATGAGATCACCCGCCTCTCAGGATCTGTCCAATTCGTAAAGTTTGACTTCATGGGAGCCTATTGGCCGATGTCCTTGGCCCATGATTCCCGCGAATGCCAAAGTTTTCATACGCCCTTTGTAGTCTTGAGGCTTACCTGCGTCCTTCAAGGTTCGACAAATGCAGTCAGCTACACCGGTAATGGGAATTAAAGTGTGTGAGTCAAATATTGTGTGTTCGAAAATAACGCGACTTACATTATTTCTTGCAACCACTTTGATTTTTCCCTTACACACATTAATTTATGATAGTCTCCTACGGGAGGCTCTTTACCGTTTACTCTATATTCAAATTCAAACCTTTAAACTTTTAATGGCGGTAAAGGCCGTTTAGTTTAATAGACTACTTATGCGACCAATAACACCTATAAAATTGATGCGACCGATCTCTGACAATATTGACAAACATCGCTCGAATTGCATATCGTATATCAAAATGACCGGTCCCATAGAACGTGCCTTCAAATGGCTCAAAGAGCCAGGGCACGACGACAACTCCAACATAAACATTCACGCACATTAGTGTCCGCCACAACAATCACCACCATTCAGGCAAGCGACACGCACCACCTCTCCCCACAGTGACACACCAACCACTACACCTCCAAGTGGTACACCCGCCGCCGCTCTCCAAAGTGGCACGCCCGTTAACTCGGTCAATCCGAAGGATATGGAAACGGGATCAGACTCAGAGAAGACACGGTCTCTGCCGACACGGTTTCTGCCTTACAATTCACTTCGAAACTAGAATATGATGTTTTCTTTTCCCTTTTGATAGCCAAGTAAAAGAACACATTATTTGTCCACCAAACTAAAATGACATGTGTTCACAAATGATGTATGACACAGTAATTATTGTGATATGGGTCAAAATTCCATGTTCGAAAATAATGTGACACACTGTAAATCCCGTGACCGGTGTACTTCCAAAGCACAATGGAACAATTATTACAACATATACCGGTACTAATCTGGCTTAACGATCTCCTTGCTCACGCAAAATACCCCGAGGAGCTCCTAGATATCCTATCTCAGATATTTAATATATGTCTCCAGGTAAGCCTGAAGCTGGATACCACCAAGTGTCTGCTAGCCACCCGAGAGTCTGTCTTCAGTTGACGCACTATTTCCCTATTAGGTGTTCGTTTGAGCCCTCGTTAAATGGATGCATTACTTCCTGTCTCTGCACCCCGCACAGTGCGTGACCTGGCACAACTGGTCCATGGGGCGAATTGGATACGCTCAGCCATACCAAACTTCGCGGCTCTCATCAAACCCCTACGAGAATCACTGTAGATAGAGTAAAAACACGTCGGAAGCCGCCAAAAAGAGACAGTATATAAGCGAAGACTGTTTTCCTGGACCCCTGACTTCTAGAAAGCATTTGATGACCTCTTGAAAGCCCTACGACACCAGGTCACAATCACGGTACTGGGCACAAATCAGAGCCTATGTCTCTTGATAGACCCCTCAGAGCTTTATTGGGCTGGAGCTCTTTCAAAGGTTCCTGTAAGTGACGCAGAAAGCGATGAGCCAATTTCAACATGGCGCCACTACCCAATATCAGTTATTTTCGGAGCCTCCCATAGCGCACAGCCCCGGTGGTTCACCCCTGAAAAAGAGGGCTATGCTGTGATATTCGCTGTATCCCGCATGAGTCACATACTCGCAACTTCTGCAGAATTCAGCCTCTTCACCAATCACCGAAATTTGGTGTATATGTTGAACCCAGCGCGCAAAAATGCCAACGTCGTACGTTATATTGTGAGCAGAGTACATCGCTGGGAAATGCTACTGTCAGAATACAAATTCTTACTGAAGCACATTTCCGGTTGAGAAAATGTGTAGGCAAATATTTTCACACGCTGGGCTGCCCCTTCACGGCCTACATAATGTGCTGCTCTATCAGCAGCCTTGCGCGTCCAGGCCATAACTGCAGACAGGACAGCGCTCCTCTCCGTTATGGTAATCAAAGAATCTCTGGACTCCTTGCCTACAGAGTACCCTAACGATGCAGATGGAATTGCCCGTACAAAAACAGGGCTAATGATTGTCCCTGGTGAGGACGAAGTTGCACAACTTTGAATATGCGTATGTGCACACTGTGGCCTAGGGGGACATCGTGGAATTACAGCCACGACACAAATCGTCACACACTACGTTTTTTGGAATACAGTAACCAAAGAAATCAAGGATTTTGTGAACGGATGCCTCGTCTGCAATTTATCCATTCTGGAGATAAAGTTCCAAGACCTTTGGGGTCTCAAATACATGCCAGCAGAGTGGTTGAGCTACTGTATTTCGACTACCTATATATATGCCGAGGTCTTCCGGGCAGGAAAACATTCTAACTATCAAGGATGACTCCAGCGGCTACATATATCTACGATCATTTAAGCAGGCTAACGCATCATCTACTGCGGAGGCCCTCCACGAATATTTTCCAACATTTTTCCCTGTCTTGAACTGGTTTTCAGACCAGGGATCCCACTTCTGTAACGCCGTGATGGAAGACCTCGCTAACCACCTAAATGCGAGACACAACTTCAGCACAGAATATGCCCCTTGGTCTAACGGGACAGTGGAAGCCGTTTGCTGTGAAGTCCTTCGAGTCCTACGAGCTCTATAACTAGATCTTAATTCCTCTGAGGCCCTATGGCCTCGACTTGTACTTGGAATACGGTTGTCATCAACAACTCACCTTCCACCCGTCTGGGAGGACGTACTCCTCTTCATATTCACACTGGAAATCCAAGTGAAAATAAACTTGCTCTGGTGCTGATGAGCACGGGTGAAGACCTTAATGTCGATTCCATTGATTTAGCACACCTTTTACAGCGCTTGGACATTTCGACCTTTCACAGTACGCTCTATGATATGCATCGTGACGTCAAGGAAAAACTATCAGCTGCGCGAATATCCGTGGTGGCTCGACATAACTCCAGGACGCACGTTCGTACCTACTCCCGCCCCAAAGTAAGCGATTATGTCGTCGTGGCACGTACTAAGGGAGGTAGTAGTAATGCCTCCACAAACTGGGTCGGTCCGATGCGAATTGTAACCATCCAAAGAGATTAAGTAGTTGTTGCCGACCACCTGCTTTCTGGCTCTACGGATACAGTGCACTTCTGTGGCGTCAAATCCTATGCGGATTCAGAACTCGGCACATCTGTCAATCTTCTAGAAGTGGCAGAACGTACGAAGCGTGTCTGGCAATCTGTTCTGGAATTTAAAGGACTACAACGTTCTACGAATGAATCGTCGACAATTGAGATACTTAAATCCTGGATATGGTTGCGAGGGGGTTCAACAGCTGGGAGCCACTCTCAAGGATGATCGAGGACGTGCCAACCCTGGTCGAGAAATTTCTCTTGGAGCACCGTGCGAGTTCCTTGGTACGAGAACCCCGTTCTGTACTTGCCTCCAGTACTGGGGGGCTGTTACTAACACTCCCTAACTAAGTACTGGAAACCACATCACACTGTAACGACATACGGTGGTTACGTACAGTAACTATGTATAGTGATTACCGACAGAGATTATTTACCGTGCTCACCAACGTACCGTGCTTACTGACAGTAGTTACCGACTGTGCCTACGTGCAGTGATTACCGACAGTAGTTACCAACAGTAATTACCTTCCCTTATCTTCCATTACCTCCCTACAATACTATATAGTCTCTGTCCCCCATCAAAAACCTCAGAAAAAGAAAGTAAGAACCATCCTTGGCAATCTGAGAGTGAGCCAGGAGACACAACACAAGGAAAGCAACCACTGCACCCGTTTAACATACTGTATTAGCATCAAATAAAACCGCAACACAGACCACATATTGTAGCGAGGTCGAGTTCGAGGTCGAACGCGTGGTTGTGGACGTGCGATTAATGTACACAGTACATCTGAAGTTTCAGACAGCTGGATGCTAAACACTAACCATACAAATAAACGTATTCTCGAAAAATAGTTTACGATGTTGTTGTTGGATACAGTAGAAGAGATGAGCCTAGTTCCGCGACAGAGATTATAAATGGATCAATACGTGTTTCAAAAGAGTTTACAAAAGAAAAATCCAGAACTGGAGGAAACTGTGAGAGTGACTGCATTCCCTTCTAGAACAGTGAAAACATGAAAATGCCAGGGCTTTAGATGGAGGGCAGATTATAAATCGAAATGTTTTCATTTTCTGTACTTTATGTGGGGAAACTCTGAACAATAGAAGGGAAAATATGACCTCCTTCAAATGATCTCTCTGTTATTTCAAGGGATGTAAATGATTTTTCTGCGATTCGGTTGAGCGGGGAATCGATTTCTCCGGGTCGATTTTGGGAAGTAGGGTGCGCCTCCAGAATGTTTAGTTTATCATCACCATGAATTTCGATACTGTATTCACCACGTTGAATAATATTCAGTCCAAAACATAGCAAATTTACAGGACCATGAGCTACAGTACCAAGCTTGAAACGACTATCGATTTTCTCTATAACTCTCTGAACGATTGTACTTTTTCCAGTAATTTTTATGTCATCAACAATTTTTGCCAGGAAGAAAGTAAACTTACTGCCCTCTCTAATATAAAATAGCTGCGAAATTAGCATAATGTTTTGTAAAACCAATCTCCATTAGTAGGGAATCGGATAATACCTACCATTTTACGTTTGAATTTACTAGCCCATACGCTGCAGCCAATAAAAGCCCGAGAACGTTTCCACGATCTGAGATTTCACGAGGAGGTACCACGTATACATCTTGCATTGCTTAAACAGTCTGAAGAAACGCCGTTTAAACATCTACTCCGCAATGTGGTAATAATGTTATCAAAAATTTAATTTTACTTCAGTTTAATGTTAGTATCATTATTTTCAATTTTCCGGGACCTCATAAATATATAAATAATGTTAGTAATATTATTTGAAGTAATGTTTGAAATATTGTTACAAACACGTTTTTTTATTTTATTTTGTTTTAATTTTTTAAAAAAATTAAATTTCTAATATATTGGGGAGAATGGAATCGTATTATTTGCTTATTTTGTCGACAGGGATTATCTGTAACGATCAAAATCTCTTTTGAAAAGATCTAACGGGTAAGTAACGGGTAATGGAGTGACATTGTTCCGTTGACGCTTTGGAATAAATTTACCACCTGAAATGGTCGATGGGTTTTGAATTTTGACCGTTTGGGCCTCTCCGAAAAACCTTATTATGGGCAAATATCTTATTAAAGAAATACATAAATGGAGTCAGGGGAACAAAATTTAGGAACATCCCCTCTTGGTAATTTGCCTCATCCACACACGTCTCAAAACGCAAATCAATCCCAATCTGATCAAACAAAAGCGCTATCCTTGGAAAAAAGTGAAATGCAGACACCTTCAAAAATCGTCACTCCGCAACCGGATAATTCTCCTCCGCCTCCAATCGGTGATCAGTCACAAAATCAACGTACTCATAATGTTTTATCTCTGGTTGAAAAAGCTAAAATAACCCGTTGGATGATTGAAGAAGTCTCAAGAGCTGGTTCAGATAGACGTATTTAGTCAAAAATTATCGGTTGCTCCACAGTATTTCCGATTTGGACATTCCGCAACCTTTATGCGTGCCAAAAGGCTCTGGGATGACATAGAGGTTTTTACATCTGCATTGCTTTCGAGAGGAAAACGGTCGAAAAAGAATGTAGATGTATTCTGTGCCGAGAAATGGAAAAACGACCCTACGAATGAAGGTACGGGCTGGAAGTGGAAGAAAACGTGAATCTTGGGTCGTGGCTTTAGAAAGTGATCTAGTCAATGAATTTGACGGTCTACGGAAGCTGGGCATGAAGGTGTCCGCAAATATGTTAGAGCTGATTTCCAAAGAGATCATTCGTGGAAGTCATGGTGAACAATACAATATGGATATGATTGCTGGTAGGGACAAAAAGAGCTTATTGATCTAATTACCGCCTTTTGCGTCTAAATATTAATGTATAGGCATAGCATTGTTCTTCGCCGTCAAACTGGAAAACTTCAGATTTCTCCTGAAGAACAGGCGATGATTGAGAAAAGGGTTTCCTTCTTCCTTGGGGGCGTGGCTACAGAGTTTCAGTCTGATGTTCTCGACGAAAACGACATTTCCAATGTAGATGAGACGCACTTTATGGTGAATATGGATAATGGAACTACACTCTGATTTAGAGGTCATCAGGTCGTCAATTATGCGGACGTTACATCTGGCAGTGAAGGAAAGACCATGATAGTACGAATATCTGGAAGAATACGAGCATACAATGAGCCACTATTTATGATATTTAATAATAAGAACAGCAACTATCCTATCTGCGGAGTTGAAGACAATGTACCTGGAGTTTCCTATCGTACTGGCTAGATAGACCGACGGGTTATGAAGCTATGAGTTGAAGGGCACTGATCGCTTCCTACTATTCCTGATGGAAGGAGAAGCGTTTTTTTGTTGATAACTGTTCTGGGCTTTCCATGACTTTCGATTTGCAACTGGCTCTGGAAAACATTAACACAGAACTTAGGTTTTCCCCACCGAATGCCACAGATCTGGTTCAACCCGCAGATTCTTTTATAATTCAAAAGATCAAGGCTGCTTGGACGATGCAATGGGAAAACTATAAATCCGAGATACTTCTACCAGTGAATCAAATACGTATGGAACTAAGTCGGGACTGTTTCCAAATACTGGAAAGCTCTTATTTTTGCAACTTGCAGCAGATTCTGTTCGGGATGTGAATAAGGAACGAGATGATGACGGATTAACATATGCGCGTAAGGCTATGATTCGGTGTGGTTTGGCGAAGAATACAAATGGTCTGTGGGAAGTGAGGAAGCTCTTTTCACACTTGCAGAACATAATTTCAAAGTATCGTCAACAATTTGATGGATTGGACCCTGATGCAGTCGTATGAAATATGTGTGCAAATCGAATTAAAATTAGATGTACTGAGCCAAGCTGTTAATTGAATTAGTCAAATTCTACTCCAGTACAAATAATGTTACCCACATTATTTCGAAATGATCAGATTTTGTAAATGATGTGACATTATTTATTTGATATCAAGATTTTTTTGGACCAATTTGTTCAATATATTGTTAGTTTTAGTTAATGTTACAAACATTAATTGAAGACATTTCGATATCAAAAGAACAATCAAAACTAATGTGTGTAACATTATTACCACTTTTCGGTGTAGTTTTGTTAACTTCTCCTTTTTTAAAGCTGCTGTAGATAGCAACATGCGCATTCCTACGGGACTGCTCATCGAGCAGTCACTTCTGAGACCTTTCTTAATGAAATCTTCGTTTCGATGTGGTGCGATACTTGATTTAAGTTTAATCGTCTTATCATCATTGTGCTTGAGCTTGAAACGTGCGGTCCAATAATATTAGCATTCACTGGAATTTTGTTGATTGAAATACACCATACAGTTCTTTTTGAATCAGACTCTTCAATTATAAAAGAATTGATTGGGGGGTATAAAGAAAAATCCTTGCGCTTTGTGAGTGAGAAACGACTGATTGCCGAAATATTGGAACATTTCCTGCAGAAAAGATTGCAGGTCACTAGTTATTCTGAGAGCGGAGGCAGTCATGGCTGAGTTGACCTCTGAATTTATCTTGCTCGTTTCCTCTGATATATTCTGTTCCACTTCTGTGGTAGTTTGATGACACCAGACCTCATTATCGAATTTAAGACATTTTTAGTCACCGTCATTGTAGCTCATATTGTATTCACCAGTTGCTGTTTTTGATTCAACTGTACCAAGATAAAACTGTTTTTCAAGAGGCCATCATACCTCAATTTAATCATTAACGTTTGGTTCAAAAGATTTTCATTGGATGCAAATTTTGTCTGAAGTGAAATCAGTTTTCCAGGCTATAAGGTTCTTCTTATACATCATCATTGCTATCGTTTACGGAATTATCCATAGAGGCGAGTATTGGCGGGAGAGACAAAGGTTATGCAAGGATGGATGAATCTTCTGATACACTTTTAATTACATCATTTGATGCCATTTGTTCTATTATTTATTGAATATCGGCATCAAGCTCATCGTTCGCCTCCATCACAGTGTTAACAAACGTGATATCAGGTAAATAGTGACGAAAATATTCTACCGCAGCTCTTATGCCACATCCACGAGAGCTGAGTACAGTGAAAGAGTGAGTGATAGGATAGAAGTCTAGAATTACACGTGACAATAACCATTTGCCGCGCTTTTGCTTATCTTGTCTTATGTTTTTCTTTACAAGGTAGCCATGTGAAAAATAAATATCTTTAGGTGACTTTGATAAGAGAATACGTACCAACTTGGGTTTCGCACTGAGCGTGATTTGAGCTTCCAATAATTCTTCAGTCGCAATGGGCGGAATATTTGAAATGTGGTGATAAAAGCCTTTAGCCATATCGTATGGAATTATCAAATTAATTCCATATAAGTCTTTAGAGTATCCAACAGCTTGTTGTGCCAGTGGCTGATTTGAGGTAGTTGGGCTACCATTTTATAATCAAAGGTATATGGTGCGAATGATGTTGTGTTTGAACTCTAATATATTTTTGGAGTGGCGTATGGGTGAAAGTGCTTTGAATTTGTAACCGGAGTTGTTGAAAAGTTGATAAATACCTTCTTTTTGAATGCGTCTTCGCCAATTACCGTACCAAGGGACAAGAATTGGGCAATCCAGGTTGTCTCAAATGCCATGCTGACATTGTCTAGGAAAGTATTTTGTACTGTGATTGCTGCTGAGTATCTAGATATAGCATCCATAACATGGAAAAGAGGCTGTATATCAAGTAAAAGTGGTCTACGTATAAAACGTCGTTGAACTGACTATTGAGCGAGATGAGAGAGATCTTGCGGACTGGTTGTGGCTTTGAAGTATCCAGACAATGCGTACAACTGCTGGCGGTTTCTGAGAGATGACGATAGACAGCTTCAGACCATATATTGTTTCGTTGTAAAAGGGTTTTATTGTCAGATAAAGTTGCGTGACCACACACGCGTTTACGGACAAGGTCAACTATTTTGCAGATTATGGCTGGGGGTGTTAGTTACAGTACCAGAAAGTGCGTCA
>JAULBU010072762.1:0-10362 GCA_032358235.1 Odonthalia washingtoniensis | reverse complement strand
TTTGCGTGGTAAAAGATGTTGGTGTCTGTTGAACAGCGTTTTTGTTGAAAAGTTGAATGGACAGAGTGCCACCGTGGAGGTGTGAAATGGCACTGAGTGTACCCCTCCATGCCGGGAAATTGGAAAAGTCAGCACGGAGGATATCCAACGGTTCGCGGGCTTGAGTCAATTTCCACTTTCTTGTATCAATCGGGGCCGAGTGAAGTGTTTTTGCAACAGCAGCCGCTGCTGCGGTGAGGGATTCTTGGTTGAACTGTAGGAGTTTCTGCGGGGTTGGTGGTGTGTCCGGGGCGCTCTCGGATTCTTTCTTGGGTGTCATAGGGGGATGGAAGGTTACCGGCGATCACGGGTGAGCGTGAAGGCGGGGTTGATCGCTAGTGCAGGAGTAATGGGCTCATAAACTGAGTGAATGAATCGATGCCTCTCGCCTATACTGTGCAGAGGACGAGAGATTACGAGTTTATTAAGCCTATTCTACGTCTGTAAGCCATCAGGGATGACATTAGAATAGGTAGATCTGTCATGCAACAGGCGTTTTTGTTGAGGAATGTTCTAGTTTTGCTCATCGCCAGGCGTGCTCGTTATGAAATCGTGCTTTGAGGAGAGAAATCGATGAGAGAGAGGGACAACCGAGAAAGATTGTTTCTTTCTTGTCGACCACTTTAATACTGTTTAGGTGGTAAAGTAGTGAACATGCAACGGGTCATATCAGAGTATGTGATACGCGTAGTGAGTGTATGAGAGAAGGACTCAAAAAGTGAAAGTGTAAAGAAAAGAAAACAATAAGGAGAACAACAGTAAAGGAATATGAAGTGGATAAGAAAGATGGAAGAGCTCGTGAAAAAGAAAAGAGAAGGCCTCACACTCCCCCGTGCTTGAGGTCGTGTATGGTTGAAGAGTAGACATGTTGGACGCTTGTACTGCTTCGATAATTGATTTGTGCCGTAGTGGCTGGAGGGGCTCAGTGAGTAAATCGGCTAAATTGGACGAGGACGGTATTATGGTGAGATCAATTGATTTGTTATCTATGTGGTAATGCAGGTGATGATGCTTGACATAAATGTGTTTTCGATTTTTTTCCCTGTATGTTTTGCTACAGATATTATACCATTGCTGTAGACTAGAAATGGGCTGGGTGGAAGTTGGGCTTCAAAAGTCTCAGAAATTAGTCTTCTCAACCATATTGCATCCTAAAGCGCTAGGGTGGCGGAAACGTATTCAGCCTCGCAGGTGCTAAGCGATACAGTTGCTTGTTTCTTGGACGTCCAGTGCACTGGCGTGGCAAAGGAGGTAAAAAATTGAGGCTGAAGTAGAACGGCGATCTTGTGATTCTGCGTAGTCAGAATCTGTGAAACATTGCAGACGGTGTATGCCTCTACCATGAAAATTGAGACCTGAAGTTTTAGTACCTATTAAGTAACGTACTAGATATTGCAGAAGGTGCATGTGGGTTTTTGTGGGATCGGTCATAAATTTGGCGAGTTGTCTTGTAGCAAATGAGATATCAAATCTTGTTCCGTCAGCGAGATATCTGACATCTCCGAGGCAACTCACGTAAAGTTGTTTCTCACCATGAATTATATTTTTGTTTGTGAAGTCGTGCTCCAGATTTGGTTTATGAGACATGGGTGGGCGTCGGGGGTTCGCGTTTTGGGGGTTGAGCTTTCTAGCTACTTTGTCGATCAGAAGAGGTTGTGATAAAATGATATCATTATTGGGTGCATAATGAATAGACCGTCCAAGGAACGAGGATGGTTGGCCAAGGTTTTTAACCTTATATTTCTGGGATCGGTGAGCATGACATTTGTCGATATATATTTGTTCTGTGGCAGTCACCAGGAAGTCATCGAGGGTGACTGAAATTATGATAAAGCCGTGTGGTATTGTTTTTTAGTAGACACATGGGTCTGATGTGGATTGAGAGTATCCATATGATGTGAGGTGTATGTGCAATGCTGTGGGGTATATGTTTCCAGCGGGTTTAGATCCATATAGATTCATATGTAATATGCCATATGTACAATTAGGGTGGGAAAAATTGCTATCAGACATTTTGAGTTCGGACATATACTGTGTTATTTTTGTCGTACATCTCATGGGTGAAAGCCGATGAGATGCCGAAGTGGCATATCCGGTTGGTTTTGTTTTCGTGCTAGTGAAAATATATATCGCGATGAAGATTTGTCAGCTGCGAATGCAGAAATGTGTTCAGGATCATAGTGGATCCGTGGTTTCATCATGTCACCACGAATCGCACATCTTGCTTCTCGTGAGATACTTCCATCGTCATGTCTCTTTTAACGATAATTCATTGTGAGACTAATGGGATTTTTGCTCTTCATGTCGTGTGCCAGATCTTTATCTGGAAGCCATTTAATGACATTGTTTTTATCCAGTTGAGAGAGCTCTGCATCATGCGCTAGATGCCACATTTTGGCATCTGGATAGTGCTTCATTTGAGCAGGGGTGGATGGTGGTGGGGTGTCTACTGTGATAAGTGTGGGAGCTCGGTGTGAGTTAAATGTTCTGAATGCCGAACAGGAAATATGTGATTGGTCAAGGCTTGTGTGATACGGCTTGAAATCTAGATCCCGTCAGAAGGTCGTTCGATTATAGTTCAGTAATAGGACTGTACACTGTGAGTGTGTGTTATTGTACAGGAATCTGACAGGGCGAGATCGTGGCATTAATTTGGTTTTTGATGCATTAGAATCGACAATTGTGCCAATAGTGCCGAAGGGCAGAAATAGTGTGGCGAATTGTGATTTGGGTGACCAAAGAGACATCGGCAGTAATTTGGTCACTGAGTGGGGTATGTGGTTGTATTTAAATGTAGAATCTAAAATAGCAAAGTCCCAATAGGAATGCGGCAGTCTACTGTGCGCCAATGAGGAGCGCGCAGCATTGAGCAGTGTGCGATTAATTCTTTCTGCCTTGGAATTTAATTGGGGTTGGTGTGGATCTGTCGTAGTGTGTATGGTACCATTGTTTGCGAGAAATGAGGAAATAATTTTTGACACGTGTTCACGAGCATTGTCAATATGAAAACGTGTAGGATTGTTTTGTGTAAATTGGAAATAAAATTCATAATTTGAGATATGATGTGGGCCAATTCAGACCGTGATCGAATTGTTTTGGCGATGACGTAGCGTGATGATACATCCATAAAAGTGACAATATGACTATGATTGCGTTTTGAAGGTGGTACAATTGAACCGATAGTATCACTTTCCAAGTATTAGTCTGGCAGAGAAGATGGAGGGGAGGAGGGTCAATGTGGTGATTGAGACTCTTTGCCATGTGCGCCACCAGAACATGTAATAGTGTAATTGGCTGGAATGGATATGCGAGAAAGAGTTGGGTAGAAACCAGATTGAATTATTAGGCGAAGGAGGGGGAGAGGGGCATGGTTAAACGAAAGGTGAAGTGACATTGGTGTGTCCATCATTGTTGGAGACGGATTGTACAAAGGCATAGATTTAATGAGGGTGCGCATGTTTGACGAAGATTGCTGTATTGGAGTAGAGGTATCCGGTATTGGTTTCGGTCTGGTTCGTGATATGGTACTACCTGTAAGAGATGTGATGAATTTCGGGCGTGAGAGTAGATTATGAGATGATACAGAAGAGGAGGGGAGAGGATATGTGTCTTGAAAATTTTTATGACATAATGGAGTAAATTGTTGAGAATCACAGTTTTTAGGGGAAAGCAAATTATATGAGTCCATTCGCCATTCGCCATTTGGCAAGAGGGAGGGGCATGACGAAATTTTGAATTGATTTTTGTGGAAGGAGGTGAACGTTTTTATGAGTGAAGATGGCAATTCTGTCACGACGTGTTAACTCAGGGACTGATAAAAGGGTGTCCGTAATGTTAGGCGTTGTAATCGCCTTCGTGATAATTGAGAATTTGAAGTTCGGATGGATATTGGGTCGATGTGGGTGATTGGATTCGGGTTTTTGGTTGAAGTGATAGAATGGCGGGGTTCAGTTAGATTACTCATAAGAGGACCGGGTATCGGGGTGTGAGTAGGATTGGACGCACTGTCGATGATGCACTTACCGTGGTGTTGATCATCGTCATCAGAACCGAATCTGTTTGCTGAGTTGGTCTTGGTTGGGAAAGAGGGTAGCGGCGGAGGTTGTGGTATCATCGCTCTGGCATGACCAGCGGCGGATCGGGGAGGAACATGAGAATTAGGTTTGAATTTTCTTCTGTATGGTGCTCTGGCAGGAGTGGGAGGGGGCAGGCTGGGGACTGTGGAATGATGTGTTGTAATTAACTCCAAGCAAATTTTCCAGGTCTCGGCATTCGTTATAGGTGTGATGGTATGGTCGGCCAAACTTGGCCTCATGAAAGTGACAGAATTTTGTAGGAGGGCGTCGGTCATTGTTATAGTTAGTATTGGTATTACGTGATGATGAGTATTTACTCTGGGGTACAGAGGGATAGGACGGGGCGATGTTTGCTGTGTATTTTGCAGTTTGATCCAATGATTCTATTGTTGTTAATACTTCTTGAATAGATTTGGGCATATGAAGTAACCAGAATGGGATTATGGAAGCATATGTAATGTTTACGTAGTCCTTTGATTATATATTTAATTGTGATTTGCTCATTCTAGATTCCGGAGTATCGAGATACTGACATTTGGCCACGGATTTTGAGGTGGGCATCTATATAGTGCTGAGGATTGCCATAATCATCTATAATTTTGTTGGCTGCTTGTGTGTCAAGGCAGTCTTGGTCAGCAACTGTTCGCCTTTCTAGCTTCTGTTGCACTCATTGTATTATTTGGCACGGATTTCGGGACGTGTATGGTGTTAGTACAGCAGATGCGACAGATTTAGGTGGGGAGGATATGATAACTCTTGTCAAGGTACTGACTGCTCTGTGATGAATAGGGTCGTAAGTGTAATTAATTTCTTCAATTTGAGACGTGACTTGAAAGGTATCTGCTTCGCATTGTATAGCCATTATCCATGGGATAAGGTTGTATGGGTCGAGCTCAGGTATTGTCGGTTTATGGGTTGCCATCTGAGGTGAAGGATTTTGTTCCTGTGCGGCCATTGGTAAAGGGTTTGGTTGCGGTGTGGCCATTATTATTCGTTCGGGGGAAGAGAGCCATGTATGTAGATAGTAATATAAGTTTTGTTTTGATGTTTAGGTTGAAGTGATAGGGGACAATATCGGTATAGTGATATGTGATGATCGAATTAATAAGTTCGTCGTATTAGGCAGTGCAATGTAGAGGGACAATAACCTGTAAGGAGAGAAGATCTATGAGAGAGAGTGACAATCGAGACATATTGTTTCTCTCTTGTCGACCACTTTAATACTGTTTAAGTGGTAAAGTAGTGAACGTGCAACGTGTCATATCAGAGTATGTGATACGTGTAGTGAGTGTATGAGAGAAGGTCTCACATGTACCATCACAGCTCCTTTGCATGTCATTTTGAGCATATCTTAAAGCAAGAGCGGACTATAGTAGTCACCTATATCGCACCAGAGCTATTTCGATCTATCAAAATGCATTTAATTTTAATTCACTCACAGATTCGCAATGCGTTTTTGACTTTAGCTTTTCAAAGGCGGATATAGGACGTGTCGTTAATGCTTTATCTTGGCCGAAAGCAAAGACTCATACGCAACGTAACAGATACTATGTATCTCCTCTTTAGGTAACATGCGTGATTCTCAGACATATGGCCAGTCCTTGCCGATGGGGAGATCTACTTCTACAATTTGGTAAGCACGAATCACAGCTGTCTGAGATATTCTGGGAGGGGGGAGACATTTATAGAAGCTCGATTATCCCTTTTGACTAGAGCTTTATATTCAGAATATATATATCTGAAAAGGCCGAAGAGTTCTCAAGGGCTGTGGAGCAGAAATAAGGATGTCTACAGAATTGTATCCGATTTATAGATGGAACAGTGCTAAATATCTACAGACTAACTCATAGTCATATTCAGAACGTAGTTTATAATGGGCATAAGAGAACGCACGCCCTTAAATTTCAGGCTGTGATAACTCCAGATGGAATGTTCATGCATTGCCATGGTCCAATTGAAGGACGGCGTCATGACTGGACGTTGTATGCTCGTTTGGAACTTGATGATCAGCTAGACGCATGATTGGAGATTGGTGAGAGGAAGTATTGTATATACGGTGATAGCGGTTATAGCTCACGATGGTACTTGGGGGTATCGTTCCAAGGGGCTCATCCGGTAGAAGACCAGAGGGTGTTCAATACAGCAATAGCCAGAAGAGGTGTAACGGTAGAATGGATGTTCAAGGAGATAAAAATTTTCCGGACTATGATGGACTATAATCGAAAGCTTCGAATTCAACAACACATGTCACCGCGCTCTATTTTTGGATATGTTACTATGTAACATTAGAAACTGTCTTTATCAGAACGAAGTGTCTCTTTATTTCAATCGAAAACCTCCGTCCCTAGAAGACTTTTTAATCTGGAGGTGACGATGGAGTTTGAAGCAAAGCACCGAAAAAGAGGTTCGGGGGTGAAAAATTGCATTTTTAGATCTCAGATGGGTTTTCAGCGGTCTTGAATGCCTCCATCATTTTTCTAAATTTTTTCAATTGGAGCTTGTTTGCCTCATCTCCCTCGGCACGACGCCCCTCCTTGTCCTTCTCACGTTTTAGTTTCTCGTTTTCAAAACGTTCTCGTCAAAAGCTAATCGAGCTTCATCGCTTTGCTTTAGACCGCAGTAAATACGCCAATATCTTCATCAAATGGATTGGAAAACGCTTCTCTATGACTTCGAATTTTTATTCGCGTTTTTCGAGGCGTACTTAACTCAGTCTCTTTCCGGTAATCTAAAGATCAGTTGTCTTCACCCGAAACGTTTGCACTTGATCGTGACATCGCTTGAGTTCATACGATGGCACCCAACCGCTCCATTTCAGCCTCGAGACCAATGTTTTCTTGTGGAGATACATTATTGCTGTTGTTAAGGTCTTGTCGTGCGTCTCGCATCAGACTCAAGAGCTCCTCCATTTCCCCCAATTTCTCACCAATTCCACTCATCATCCCTTCTCTTTTGTCTCTCTCCTCAAACCGAGACTGAATCATTTTGTACCTGTCTTGAACACTCTTCCATGTAACAGAACAGGAAAGGCGTCGCGTCCGCTTTGTTGGCTGCGATCTCGAAGCGTTCTTTTGTAGTCCCATTCGGTGCGATGTGAGCATTTGGTGCTGCCACCTCCCGAATAAGAGGAAGGTCATCATCGGGGGTGAACTTTGGTCGACGACCTGTGCGCAATTCGTCGTAAGGTTTCTGGGTGTGATGTGATTTAGTTCTTTCGGTGCTGATGGTAGATGATGCTGCAGTGATAGTGGGAAGAGGCGGGACCGAATAAACAGCAGCTACACGAATCGGAGTCGAGTAATCCACGGTAGATGGAATAAATGTAGACATGGTGGTTGTGGATATGAGAAAACAACGAGAAGTTGATGTGGGGGAAGGAGTCGTTGGCCTGGGGAAAGAAGAGTAGTTGACATGGAGAAAAGGAATAGTTGATCTGCGTGGCAGAAATAGTTCGCCGAAATGGATACACGTATTAGAAAATTCATCCAAGTTTCCGCTTCACTAAACAGTTCCATTTCTGTAACTTCGGTCACGTGCTGTTGCAGAATTCTGTAACGATTTTTTTACTGTAAGTTTAATTACATAATTTTTGCAGTTCACTTGCAAAACTCAGATGGCGTAATCTGTCTATTGCCTCTAAATACGGATAAGTTGAAAAAGAAAAGAAAAAAGAAAAAGATAATAAAATATGATATATGAAACATATCATAATAATTTGTAATTTGACATGGTAATAATCATTGATGATATATATATATGTTAAACGCTTGATTATTTTTGATTAAGGAGGTGTGTGATAGTTGCTAGATTATAAAGGCAGGAGAGAGTCAATGACTAGAAGCATAAATTGATTTGGGACAGTATGGAGAAAGTCTCACTCCTCTACGCTTCTAGATATTATGACTTTAGCTGGTGGAGTCTTGCCTTGGAGGTTGAATGGAATTTAGGAGAAATTTGTGCCTAGTAGGTAGAAGCGGTTTTTATTAATATGTCAGATATGTTGTCCATAGTTGAGACTCTTTTGACGAGTATGGTCGATTGTTTAATGTGATGCTGCAGATGATGATGTTTAATGTCGATGTGCTTTCTCCTCCCAGTTTTTCCTGTATTTTTGGCAATGTAGATCACTCCATTATTGTCAATCATGAATGGGGATGGTAATATAGAACTTTGATTAAAATCTTTCAGCATTTTCGGATCCATATGGTGCCTTGCAATACCTGTGATGTTGCAAAATCTTCAGCCTCACAGGTGCTGAGAGCAACCGTTTTCTGTTTATGGGATGACCATTGGATAGGCGTTTCATAAGATGTGTGTAATGATGCAGATGTTGAGAGACGATCTATAGATACTGCATAACCAGAGTCGGAATATGACATTAGCCGGTTAGTACTAGAAATTTCGAAGGTTATACCATGGTTTGCTGTACAATGTAGGTATCGTACCAGATGATTTAGTAGTAATAGGTGGGAGGAGGTGCGTTTTGTAATGAATCTGGCTAATCGGTTTGTTAAAAATGCTATATCATAGTGCCGTCCGCGAGATAGCGCATGTAGCCTAGACATGATATATAGAATTGCTTAAGTTTTTCATTGAAAGGATAGGCTAGGCAGTCATCGTCGTAGTAGTGCTTGTGAGGTAGGGAGTGGATCGGCTTTTTGAATTCTGTAAGTTTAGTTTGGTCCTTACTTTCTGAATTAGGTTTGGCTGGGAGAGATGAATGTCACCGTATTGTCCATATTCAATCGACCGTCCTAGGAAAGTTGTTGGTATCCCTAGGTTTTTCACTGAATAATCTGTTTTAGATGTTCTAGAAAAAACATGATGTCATTAATATAGAGGACTGTGACCAAGGAATCATCAATTGTTATTGATATTAGGATTACTAATCCATAGTATAGTATACCTTTAGAAGTTATTTTGATGCAAATTCACGAACCAGCGTGCGATTTCTCATAGTTCGTAGATATGAGATGCCCGTGTTGACCAATAAGATATATATGACAAGCTGGATTCGAGACATAGAGGTTAATCCACAATATGCCATATGTGCAATGAGAACAGGCAAAAGAACTGTCAAAAAGGGGGATTTATTTCACATAAACAGTGTGATATGAATCATATTTCTCATGTGTGAAAGCAGAAGATATATCAAAATGTCGTATCGGGTTGGGTTGTCATGGTGTCTCTCATGTGCAAATAATAATCGTAAGGACGGTTTCACGGCTGAGTATACAATGATTTGGTTGAGATTATAATGAATAGAATGTTTCAATAAATCCCCACGAATAGCTCATATCGCTTTCGGGATTTGATGGAGCCATTTTGGTCCCGCTTATAGCGGTATTTCATTGTTAAGGAAATTGGTTTGGACTTACGTATATCAGGTGTAAGGTGTTTTGTCGTTTGGTACCCATTATATAACTTGATTGTTATTTAGTTGGTTGATTTCTTCATCATGAGCTATTGCCCATTTGGATGCGTCAGGATATTCTCTTAGTGGAGTAAGGTTTTTCGGTGGTTCTGTGTCTGGTTTGATTTTAGTCGGCGTTTTGTTATATTCGTACGTTTTGAATGCTGTTCCAAGAACATGGGCTGGATCAAATGCAGGGTGCGATGGAATGAAATTAGTTGATCTGCATGTTGATAGATGAGAAGTGTCCGTGAATAATATGGTAAACTGTTCTGCATTTGTGTTGTGAAGAAAGCGAGCCGAGCGGAAGCGGGTGTCAAGTTTTTTTGATGAATTGGAATTTAAGACGGTTCCTATAGTACCGAAAGGCAGGAATAGTGTGGGTAATTTTGAATCCGGTTGCCATAGAGAAATTGGAGAATTTTTGAGATTTGAATGTGGCATTCTATTGTACTTGTATGTAGCATCCAGAACTATAAAATACCAAAAATTGAGGGTAGTTTGCTGTGGGTCAAAGCTGCTCGTGAATCATTAATTAGGGTACGGTTTTACGGTTTATTATTTGTGCACGAGAATTTGATTGGGGTTGGTGTAGGGCAACCGTTGTTTGTTCAATACAATTTGTGTGTAGGAAAGATGTGATATTACGGGAAATATATTTCCGGCCATTATCGGAATGAAATTGTTCAGGTAAACGATTGTGAATGTGTTCCATATGATTGATTGTATTTGGTATGATTTGGGATAATCGGGCCCGAGATTAGATGGGTTTCGCAATGACATATCGTGACGCCATGTCCATAGAGGTCACAATATGTTGATGCGCTCTGCCGG
>JAULBU010072740.1:0-10364 GCA_032358235.1 Odonthalia washingtoniensis | reverse complement strand
ATAATAATAATAATAATAATAATAATAATAATAATAATAATAATAATAACAATAATAATAATAATAATAATAATAATGAGTAATAGTAAGATGGATGGAGTATCAATGGGTGTTGCTCCTCCATCTCTTGCCACTACTCAAGGTACTTCATCTAATGTGCTACCCCCTAAAAACCCTTCTGGTCATTTGTAATATTAATATGTGTGGTATGATGAAAATGTTTTATTTTAATTTTAAAGTAATGACGACTTTACCGTTATATATATATATATATATATATTTATAGCAGTAATGTTTTTATTTTCGTTATTTACGTGTCGTGTTGTGATGGAAATGTTTTTTTTATTTTTTATTAAAAAAAAATAATGATGGCTTCATCGTTAAATGACCAGTTTTTTTTTGAATTTTTTATTGTAGTTGAATTTGAATTTTTCCTCGGAACACTTTTAACGATAAAAAAATTAGAAAACACTATTTTCAAAGAGTATTGATTATTTTTATAACATGTACGTCTAAAAAATTATTGATTTCATGCTTGAACCATGACATTTCATTTCGTGTAAGTGGTAAAGATGAAAATAAATGTCTTTCAACACCATCCGATAACATCAAAACTTCAGTTATTTGTTCATTACTACTTGTACTAACACCAACACTATCTGATACAACCGTAATACTAGCGCGTACAAGAAAAGAAAATGAAACATGTACATTGTATACGATATCAATATCTTGATTTAAATTTTTATACAAAGAATCTTCACGGTATAATGAAACAGTGTGATATATTGGGCATACAGTTAAATAAATAGTTGATTGATATATACGTTGTTTAAAAGTAGATGATAAAATAGGATATGCACCAAATGCAAACATACCAGATATTAAACGTGATGATATTGTAACTGCTGGTCCTGCAGCTATAGATAATGATAATACTGTCCACATTAATGCAAAGAATGTACCTGTTATAGTTGATAATGTTGTTCCTTTAGGATGTAGTTTTAACGTTAATGTATTTGATATGTCATCTCTTGTTGATGTTAAGTGAGGTATTGTTGATGTGGATGTTGGAGTGTTTGTTTGTGGGATGGGAATGATCGGGGTGTTTAATAATAACAATGTTTGTGGCAGGGATTGTAAACGATGTGATGGTATTGGATGTAAAATTCGTTGGAGTACTCGGTACGTTGATGGATATTGATTAGTGAATGACAAAGGTAATAAATTTGATAGGTCAGGTGTACCTGTATCTGTAAGTGGAAATAATTCTGGAGGTTGTCTACTAATTATATGAACAATCATAATCGCCAAATCATACAAATCATTATTATTATTATTATTATTATTATTATTATTACTATTATTACTATTATTATTATTATTACTATCATTACTGAAACCAAATAATGTTAAATTTATATGATCATCATCATCACCACCATCATGATTAGAAACGAATATAGTATGAGGATTCAGATTTGAATGTTGAACTGGTGGTACTAAATTACTCAAATAATCAAGAGTATTTAATAATTTTTTAAATATACAATGAATAACATTTGATGATAATGATGAATGGTGTAACATTAAAGTTTGTAACGATTGACCATGAATACCAGAAGTGACGAGAATATAAATACAATCATTGAGTGTATCAACTTGAAATAAATCTATATATGTTGGAATTGATTCATGTGATAATCTGCGTAATATTTCACCTTCATAATTTAACTTATCCAATTCATTCCATGATGAAAGTGAACTCAAAGATAATGTTTTACATGTTACACTACTATCATCATTGTTGCTACGTGCATGATAAATAACTGTTGCATCATTTCTTGATACAATATGTGTTAATTTATAATCTGAAACAATCTGTGGCAGGTTTGTGAATGGGTCCGAATCAATTGGTTCAATACTTGATATAATTCCTCTCCTTCTCCTTGTTCTGCTTCCTATATTATTACGGTTGAATGGAGGGGTTCTTGTCGATAACAAGGGAAGGCATGTTGGTAAAGACACAAACAATATTGACATCAACGCCATCACGCAAAATATGCAGTGGGACAAGGCAGGGGAAAGGACAAGGAAATCGTGGGGGAAACTGAATGGCGCATGATCCCGCCAAACACCTTGAAATCTGCAACTGTATTCATATATGTGACACGTGGCCATTTTTGTGATCTAGCTTCAAGCACTCGTGTAACAATTGTTGCATTTATAATTTTTTTGATTATGATCGGCAACTAATTTGAAATTTCAAAATAAAAACCCTGTCTCTTGTTGTTGTAGTGTCTCGTTCAGCAGTTGTTGACAAAAAAATAAAAAACAATGGGTGAAGGGACATTTGGACAAAGGTTAAGATTTCTTAGATTTCGTCGATCACCATCATCACCGCCATCACGGCATCACCATCATCACATTCATCATTCAACAACATGGATAAATAATGCACACAGGCCACCACCAATATCAGCTATAAATCGTATAAGTGACGCATCTACAGCAACAACATCAACACCTGAACATCAACATACTTCACCTTCATCACCCTCATCACCCTCATCTTCATCATCTTCATCATCTTCATCATCCTCATCATCCTCATCATCCTCATCCTCATCTTCATCAACATCAACATCATCGTCACCGTCATCATCATCGTCTTCTTTATCATCACCATCACCATCACCATCACCATCACCATCACCATCACCATCACCATCACCATCACCATCACCATCATCGCCATCAGCAGCATCAAATTCATCGATAGAAATTAAATCAACATGTAATGATTTATTAGATGCAACATGTGTGATTTGTTTAGATAATTTATCAATAGGTGGCTCAACAATAGTTTTACCAGGATGTGGTCATTCAATGTGGCATTCTAATTGTTTAAGAAAATGGTTACGTCTTGCCATAAGATGTCCTCTTTGTGCATGTACTATACCTATCTCACCACCATCATCATCAACAACACAACAACAACAGCAACAATTACCTTGGACTTTATCAGAAAGAAGAGTTCATGAAAGTATGAATTTATCTTCTGTTTTTACTACTACTAGAAGAAGAAGAACTACTTCAATTTCTTCACAAGATTTAGCTTGGCTTTTATTTGATAGAAGAATAAGTCTAGCTGCAAGACCTTCAAGAAGACGTCGTGGTGTACGTTTACCACATTCCCTTTCTACTGTGTGGAGATGATAGACAAAAACGTCTTCACTTTCTGTATCTTCAAATGGGACAATACGGGGTCTTTTTTTAATCCCTTTTAATATTTGTTTTGCATATTTGGCTTTCAGTAGAGTATATTATTGTTCCTTTTATTTTGGTTTTTAGATTACTCAACTTCAATGAGTTCCGTTGCTCGTGGGTACTCAACTTTCTGTTGATGGATATGAAAACATAGCGTCGATTTATATGTTGTAAGTAAACAGATTTCAATTCAAGTTTTGTAATCATTGCTTGACACTCCCCTCGCGTCTCGCGGTGCGGCGTTGGTATGCATCTATGCTCTACAATATCAATATATTCAGAAATCGGTCGATGCAAGGGTTCAGTTCCTTTTGAGCGGGGGTTAGTTAGCTTGTAGGTACAAGTTAAAAAGTTGACAGGCAGGTGGTCATGAGCCTTACCATTGTAGAAGAAGGAAAAAAATGAGGGCAAGAGTTATCAATGAGGAGGTTTTTGAAAGAAATGAGAAGTATTGAGGAATTAATCAAAGCCCAAGGACCAGAAGTGAGTGCCACGTTGCCTTACGAAGAAAAGAAAAAAGAAACAATTCAGTTACGTCTGGCAATTGGAAAGATGTATGTAGACAGTTACAACAGCGAACATGAGTTGATTTTCAAAAATGGGATTCTATTTTTACGCATTGATTTAATTAAGCATTATTGATTTCAAAGTTGCTCTTCAAGGCTTATTACGGGCCTTTTGACACGTATCAAAATAGACTAAAAACTGCAGTTACCAGCTTATACTCCGTTTAACTAATTTTTATTAATTAAAAGGGCAGAAGTGATTTGTGTGTTTATTTGTTTAAACAACTGTATTGATGATCCGTGAGCTGACCTCTGATTGGTTGGCTGAAGTTTCAACCGCCGTCCTCGAGAGAGTCACGTTGTGCGACGCTGGTGCAATATGAGTACCTTAAAAAGGAACTCGAGTCAGGGTTTCTAGTGCAATTTCATAAAGCATAAAGAGAGTCACACACTGCAGAGTACATTTGCCTTCAATCGTTCTTGTTTTTCAACTCAGAGTCATGCACCGGTGTCATTATCCCACAGTATTTGGTTTACTTTTCTAATCAATTCAATAATTATAATTCATATTTGAATTATGATGTGCCACATTTTATTTAACCCTTCGCATAGAAAACAAGAGAGAAAGGTCATGGAATTGGAATACCCCTTGGCGATTCCTTAGCCAAAGCAGGAACAGTAATTGTGAGAATACCATCTTTGAAACACAAACATGAAACTTGATCGACACCGGCATCTTGTCCAAGGCGAACTTCAAGAGAATATATAAACAAAGGAATTCTTTTCGCTCCTTGCGAAACGGCAGTAGTATCCTCGTTGGAACTTTGAGAACTTAGATAATGATCACTACTAACATTTTCTCCTGGAATATCAACATCTTCATAAGTATTATTCAAACATGTCCAGTGGGATGCACGGTACCTCGTTCCAGTTACAGTTAAAATATGTCCTTTAATTTCAACTGAGATGTCTTCTTTACTGACACCAGGTATTTCAACTTCAAGAAATGCTTTTTTCTCTTTTGACTCAAACCGATAATATGGTTCAATTGTAGATATACGAGTGTTAGTTGTTCCTCTCTTTGAGTAAGCTGAAATCTCGAAAGGAGAAAATGGTTCACGTTGTGGATACATTTTTGTTTATGCGTTGTTTATCTTTCGACAGTGTGACCTTTGATAATCGTTTGCGTTGGCGAAGATGTTGGATTGAATAAGCTGTGGAAAATGGATTTACGAGAAAAGAAAGTTTTTATGGTTATTATTATGACATAATCAGCTTTGTGGTTTATATTTACTTATATATTTTCTTTCTCTAAGACTCATTGCTGTATTCCTCCTCTTCCTCGTACTTCGACTCTCTCTTAGAATAAATTATTTAAAATTGTCGTAATGTAGGGAATCCATTACATAGAAGCAATGTGCCCTAAGTGCAGGTGGGGAAGGTTCACACTCGCTGTGAAGTTCGAAGTCAGAGGGTGACCGTGGACATTTGTACTGAGCAAACGTTCACTTCCTTCTCAAAACCGTTCACAACATCGCATTTTCGTTGACTTTTGTTTCCGTTTCCTCAACACTGCCTGATCCAAAACATTTATAAATCCTATTTTAATAGTAACGGCACACGTGTTTTAGTGTACAATAGCACTGTAGCACTATAGCGGTCAAAGGATTGATTAGTTTGAGACTACTGTAGTTAGAATATTTTAATTTAAAAATAGTATACGTGTGGTGCCACTGTAAGGCATAAAATTGCCCGAAAAATGACTTTGTGGTTAGAAAAAGATCAGTTGCACAAGTGGTGAGTTTCAAACGTGCATCTCGTGGTAAGAAATATTTAATTAAATGCTTAATTAAATGCTGAAATTTAATAAAATTTGCGCGCATTTATAAATTCTGCCCAATTTCTTATTTTCATTTCATTATGTGGCCTTTTTCAATCCGTAACTGTTCCCATTTCACCTCTGGTGGGCGATGAGCACACTCCGCCACCACAACGACCTCATTCTCTTTTCTCCTAATCGATCCTTCACTTTTTCTACGAAAACGACCGGAGTCTCCTCCATCATCTCCATCATCTCCATCATCTCCATCATCTTTATCGTCGTCATCGTGAACTGTCTCTGTCGCCGATTCATTTAACCCTTTGATTGCTACAAGAAAACGCGTCCCCTCTCACATCGCCATTGTACGTCATCCTTTTGGGAACTCCGTTGCAGGCAACTCCGTTGCACAACTCCTGTTTGCAAAATCACCCGTCTCTCGTTGACAATATCAATCATCACTACATCACTACATCACTACATTACCACGCAGAATCGCTTCAGAAAACATCATTTCAACAATACAACATCGATACTATCAATAATTAGAGTTGGGATACCACGCATCATTTCTTTTTCGGTTATATTTGCGCGGTATTGGCGTATGACGAGCACGCATTCGGGTCATGGGAGCGACTGCTTCACGCACCGATGATTTCACCGACCCTGATTCGGATCCTCATCGTTTCGATTTATCTTCCACTCAAAATGTTCGCTCACCTATCACCCCGATCGATCCGGAAAATGACGACGACGACTTCTCTATTGCTGAGTTGAATTGGAACTTCGGTGGTCATTCAGTTTATGTTACTGGTGCATGGGATGGATGGAATAATAAATATGCATTATATCGAACACATCAAAACGACTTCACAGCCGTTTTACTATTACCAGTCGGCACTTTTCAGTACAAATTCATAATCGATGGCAATTGGAAGTATGTTTTCTCCTTTCCTCTTTTACTTCCGCTCTCCATTCTTGTACCCAACGTCTCACTGTGTGGTTCCCTTTTGATCGACTTTTATCTATTTATTATTTATTCAGACATGTTTTACATTAGACCGGTTTCTAACGACAACCTTATTTTTCTTTATTCCTTACTCACTTTTGTAGGCATAGCCCTAGTTTGCCAATTGAACAAGACTCACATGGAAATCTGAACAATATAATCACTATTGTTGCGCGTCCGAAAGAATTTGATTCAAACGATCTCCCACACGAAGAAACAACCACTCCTGATGATAATTATGATTTTTCTATTTTACCACAGGAAGATCACGCGACGGAGCCGCCAAACCTTCCACGCATGCTATCATCCGCACCGTTGGACAGTTACGCACGACCGAATGCACCAACTCCAGATTTTGTGCGATTGAACCATGTGTTCGAAACTGATACCAGTGCGGTATACGGCCCTAATCAAGTGCGCACTGTCGCCACTGAACTTCGATACAAATCCAAAATCATCACAACAGTTTTGCTCACCACGAAATCGAAAATCATTCCACCAATTCCATCACATCATCCACAATCACAACAACAGTACCATGCACATGCACATCATCAAAATCACCTACAACAACGCTATCAACCTCAACCTCAACCTCATCATAGTCAACTTGGTCAACAACAACAATATCACGGTACTTCGTCGCCTGCAAACGTTACTCAAAGTGATTCTCAAACACTTCTTATGGATGCTCTTAACAACGTATAATTTGTTGCTTGTTGTTTAGTTCTTCTGTCTCAGTTTTCAACCTTCTATCAGTTACTACATATTGCTCCCCCATCCCCCTACATTCTTATCTTCATCGAATACCTACTTTGCCAATATGACAGCATTCTTTTCTTTCATCTTCGTGAGATTACAAGATAATAACGCGGTTAATAGTTTTTGTACTTCTCACTGTTTTGTAAATGTTTTTTGAAGTCTCGTTTTCTCTCTCGCCATCACTCGCTTCTCTTCAGATTTCAGTTGCCCATCGTGCTCAAAACATTTTTAATAATAATCCGTTTCTCTTATTTTATTTCATTTATCGCACTCCGTCTGTGGTCCCTTGCATCATCCTTTGCTTCAAACACATTGGACTTCATATGTATGGTCCGCAGATAGTTAAAATATTTTTTCTTCTTCTTTACTCCTTTTTTTTTTTATTTATCCAACAACATTCAACCATACTACTTTTTAAAAGTGCGAATAACAAACCTTCCAGTGACTACATGTAGTTGCTACGGAAGGACTGACATGGAGTACATGTCTCCGTCAGTGGGTGCTCTCAGGGTTGGCAAGGCCACATCTGTTCGAATTCGATTCTGAACAGTTGTCTCTATGGCTTGTGTTCAGTATAAGCACTCCAACATTTACCGTCTCAAAATTATGACATGGTTCTTGTCTTGAAATTTGTTTTTAAATCGTTTAATTTTATTTATGTGACGTAGAATACTAATAACAACAGCTATTCACAGGTATGAAAACAATAAGGTAAGTCCCTAGAAGATAGAAAGATTTAAATTAGTAAGTTGTGAGTCCAGTCAAGTAGAAACGGAGACAAATGCAACAGCAGAAAAAAAAACCAAAAGGTTGAAACATGCGATAGCCATACATACCCCGACAAGAAGTTAAATGGGGTGGATATCAAAAGCTATGCAATTTACTACAATAAAATTACAATTAATGATAAATGAAACAATATAAACTAGTATTGAAGGTCAGGGAACCCAGTCAGGATCGCTATCATCGCCATCATCATCATCATTAACATCATCCTGTGCATTAGAACGTGCTGGTGCTCCACCACCAGATTTTCTTTTCGCCCTTCCAGCTTCTTTCCACCAATTGGATGGCAAATTTGATTTGATCAAATTTGAAAGGTTACTAGCTATACTGCCAGTTTCGCCACTCTCAATGCGGTAATTACCAGTATCTTGTCTTCGACCACCACCAATACCTCTCGATACTTCAGTAACAGTATTTTGTCTTCGACCACCACCAATACCTCTCGATACTTCAGTAACAGTATCTTGTCTTCGACCACCACCAATACCTCTCGACACTTGAGTAACAGCCCCTTCACCTCCACTACCGCTATTACCATTAACACTACTGTCTTCAGTATTATAAGTATGACCGGTATGTGATTGTTGGTATGTCCTGTCTTCTTTATCTGCATTGACATTTTTGATTGCATTTTTCCCATTTTTAAACATCGGTTTTGATCCGTATTTATCATTCCAATCTCCTAATTCTTCAATCAATTCTTCACTACTTGAAGGTCTGACAATTTGAAAAGCTCGTCCAAAATCAGTTATATTACAAGCTCTAATATCATTAATACTAACTTCTGTAACATGTTCACCTAATTCTCTTAATGGCATTAAAGACGCTTCTCTACATAAAGCTTTTAAATCAGAACCTGAAAAACGATTTGTTCTCTTTGCCATTTTTTTCATTTCAGCTGTTGATAATTTCCATTTAACTCCATCATTACGTTGTGTTAATTTTTTTAAAAATTCATATCTTCCATTTTCATCAGGCAATGGTACATATATTCTACGATCTAATCTTCTACGTACAGCATCATCTAGATCTTGCGGTCTATTAGAAGCAGCCATAATATATATCCTATCATTACCTTGTTGTGAGCTACTACTTGAACCATCAAATTGACTCATAAATTCAGTTTTCAATCTTCTTGATGCTTCATGTTCATTATCTGAACGTGACCCAAGAATAGAATCAACTTCATCAATAAATATAAATGAAGGTTGCCTTTCATGTGCTATTTGAAATAACATTCTTACTAATTTTTCAGATTCTCCATGGTACTTACTACTTAAACTAGAAGCTGAAATAGAAAAAAAAGTCGCTTGAATATTGGTAGCAACAGCTTTTGCAATTAACGTTTTACCTGTACCGGGAGGTCCAAAAAGCAACAAACCTGCACCAGGAGCACGTAAACCAGTATATAGATCAGGTCGTTGTGCAGGTAGTATAATCATTTCATTTAATGCATCTTTAACTTGCCCTAATCCATATACATCACCCCATTGTACATTTGGAGATGCATCCATAATTTCACTTTCGATACTTTGTCTTAGTGGGTCCTTGTTATTTCCTTCTGCCGTTGGTGCTGTCGCAACTGGACCTGCAACTGGCAATGAACGTCGTTTCGATTGTAGTGAAGGTTGCTGATATTGTTGATGAGAAGGTGCTTGTTTATAACTTGTTCTGCGTAGGAAGGTATTGGTTGCTCTAAAAGGAGCGGCGGTAGTATTATGAAGTGATTTAAAGACTGCTGATGGAGGGGGTGAAACTGTGGATGAAGGAGACGATGCAATTAGGTGTCTTCTTTCCCGTGCACTTTCTAAAAATGAACAGAATTTGTCGAGAGATGCTATAACTGTTTTCTTTTCATCTGCGGCAAGCTTTTTGAAAGATGCCGATGTCGGTGAAAACATTCGAATATAATTGAGAATTGATGTGATGGCTTCGTCATAGGCTGCTAAAGTGAGAAGAGATTTTTGTTCATCCAGGGTGAGTGCTTTGAGTAAACGAGATTTGGCATTCTTGGAAGATTGCTGGTGAATTTCATACGGGATGGTCATAATTGTTAAGCTTTCGTTGTCGTTGGACAAGAGGTTGTGATGGAGTAAAAGGCTTAAAAGAGAGCGGAACTATTTGTCCACAACCAAATGATGGCAGCAGGGCAAGTAACTGATGACGATGATGAAATGTGGATTTTTATAAAAGTTTTGTCAAATGATTACTG
>JAULBU010072729.1:0-10364 GCA_032358235.1 Odonthalia washingtoniensis | reverse complement strand
TACATTTACATTTACATTTACATTTACATTTACATTTACATTTACATTTACATTTACATTTACATTTACATTTACATCAACATCAACATCAACATCAACATCAACATCAACATCAACATCAACATCACATACATCAACATCATCATCATCATCATCATTTACATCAACATTTACATTTACATCTACATTTACATCTACATTTACATCTATAGCAACATTACATACATCAACATCACCATTATCATTTACATAAACATCAACATTTACATCAGCAACAACATAAGGTTACTGATAACGATCATATTGATGAGGATGATGAGAACAATTCCTATAAAGACAACGATTGAAATCAGGTCTTAAATTAGTGGTATCTTATAATATATTTAGAAAGACACTGAATGAAATTCTGTTCCATAAAAAGTAATATCGTGTGTTACAGAATATTCTAAACATATTCTGAATTGAAACAGGTCATATTATGCAAGGCTGGATTCACTATCAACTTCACACATAATCAAAAGTATTGCTGCTCGCCCAATGTGCTGTTTCTTCGGTTCTTGCTTAAATTCTCCAACCTTCGAGCTCTTTTTTTAGTCTCTGCTTGATGTTTCCAACCTTATATCTGATTTTTGTGTCTGTGGGAAGGTCGTAGGGAAGGTCGGTCACATCCAGGTTCATTCCAGTTATCAGCAATGGGCGAACGAGTCGTGGTGCCATATCACTATTTTGTATTACATATTGTAGTATTTGATCGGAATAAAACTTTGGTATAGTTTTTCGAGTAACCTCCTTCTGAATGCAATGAACATCCTCGATTCCTCCATTGTCGTTGACAACATTCTTAGTTTCTGATCTTTCAACGGGAACCCAGTGACTGGTACTACCATTCATGTCAGCATAAGTCCGTGATCCGGGCAATACTGAGTGTGTGGATGCCGAAACAGAATTTCTCGCGCCAGACACAGCTTCACGCATCTTTTTTAATTTCAGTTTCCTTGTGAACTTGTAGATCTTTGTTTTCATTTGTTGCTACGTTGGGAGAAGGTATTGATGAGGTTGAGCAATGCGGAGATCGTTCCTCATCATGGCAGCACTCATCTTATTCCCCGGTTCAGCGGTGCCTTCATCTAACCATATCTTTATTTGGTTCTCGTAATCAGATATATATTATTTAAACCCATGCTGCACCCCCTTTTCGGCTTACATGCCCAACCTTCATCCATCATGAAATTCATGCTATCGACATCAACATCTACATCTTTCAGCAACGGATTCTCCTCTGCTCTACTGTATATATGTTCGCCTTCCTTCTTAAATACAGCTGAACATGCCATATCAACCACTCGGCACAACGTCGTGTTATCCTCTTGGATTTTTTCACACCCAACGGAATGCTCATCTCTCTTTTCGGTTGTTCTATACCGGCGGAGACATTTACAACAGGGATAAGTTGGCTTTTGAGTCCATTTTAACATCCCTTTAGGTTCTTCGTCGCTTACCGCACATGCTCCATTTTCTTCCTCAACATCTCTGTCTTCATCACCTGATATATCGCTCATGGTTATGGATGCATCAAGCCCATCCCCAGCCAGATCATCAACTTCATCACCGTCAGTAATCCCACCGTCAACACTTTCTCTGCTATGAAGGTCAACGTGAAGTAGATCAAGCTCCGCAGCCACATCCCCTGTTGATGTCATCTCGTCTATCACATGACACCTTTTCGTCTTTTGGATTTCATTCAGGTAAATTATCGAAACACCAGTTTCAGAACCTGTGAACTGACATATTCTAGACTGAATTCTGAATTTTTTATGCACATGTCCACCGATTCCAATTCAATGCTGCTGTTCACAGTTCCATGTCCTTCACCTTCACCAATTGTAAAATCACCACATTCAGCTATGTCGTCTTCATCTTCATATATATTTTCTTCCACACAATCCATACTGCCATTTAAACACAATAATCCTTCATTTCCCAGACTTCCCCTGTTCACATCACTGCTTTTTGATGTCACCTCGGCGCTATAGAAACAGCCAAATAGAAACTTTCTATAGGCCGCCCCGGAGTACTGAAAGATCCTAGCATCGTATTCCGTCACATTTCTTCTTGTGATTATCATCTCCCCAACATTACCGAGGGCTGCAATTTTTTTACTACGCAACCATTTAAATGACTTCAAATGACTTCTATCTATCCTTGTCAACTCAACAGCTGTATTGGACAACCCGTTCTCGTAGGTCAATTCCTCTATCACATCTTCCGGGATGATAATATCCAACCGTTTCTCCGATAAAACCCTCATCAGGTGTCTCTTCGCAATTTCGAAGTGAGCATCAACCATATTTTTCCATCTTGAGCCGCGGGATATACAATCCCCATCAATTCAAAGTTTTGCATGTCACAGATTCTTACCACAATCGGACCGAACAGGTCGTTTTTGCAACATCGTACGTTGTCCGAAAAAATCCACATTTTTGGCATTCAGGAAGTTCTTCCAGTATCCTGAATAATAAAGACTCAAATATCCTAACAGTTTCCATTCATTCATGTGTTGTATCTTTTTGCAAAATGTGATCTACGAAGAACATTTGAAGTTTATCTCTCGTCTGTACTCCCTTCACCTCCTTTTTCCATGTTTCTTCCCCGACCTCCTTTCCCGTCCTTTTTTTATTCTTCCTGTTTTCCACAAGATCCTTTCTTTCCCTTTCTTCAGCTTCCTCCAAACCGGTTGCCGTATAAAAAATCCAGTTCCATGCCATGACATGCCATGTTTACCGAAAAACTGAGCTGTTGACTCCCGTCTTCGAATTTCATCTTATAATCCATGAAGGCGACTCAATCGGTGCCCCCTTCCATATTTTTGACCAGCGATATTATTTCCCCTATACGTGTAGTATGTGCCAAAGATCGATGAACATGTCTCATATACAAGCTCAACTTATTTTTGCAATCGTCAATAACATTTTTCAAACCATCATTTGTTTTCAATAGAATGTTTTTTATCTCATTTATGGCACTGAGCACCGCCATACATTCCCTGTGCCTTGCTTTTCGCTTTCCAATCCCCGCTCCATTCAATAGCGCAAATTCAAATTCATGCAAAGGTTCATCATTTCTATCACTGAGGTGACTGATTTAATTGTATTTCAGGTAGTAATTGATCCCTTCTCATTTAGATTAGAAATATCGCTGCTGTTCCACCACAGAAATTCCTAGTTCAACAAGATTTCGTATTTTGGTAATATTCTCAAAAACGAGAGCATTTAATATGTAGTTCACACATGCCCTTCTTTTCACATCCCCTTTAGTTATACTCTTTTCTACTTGTATGAACAAGATCTTCCCAAATTTTCGATTATCAACTGCTATTTGAGGTTTTTGACAATACTTCCTCCACACGCTTTCTACGCACCTTTTTTGTAATACAGCTGGTAGTTTCCGTACTTCTCCATGCGATCTCACTCCCTTTTTACTCCACGACATGGACTGCACATTGTCGCTACGTAGAATAAACATCACCACCTCACCAATCTCTACATCTGTAAAGCATTTCCTACTACTTTTATGCTTCACAATGATCCTGTTTTTTACGAGTTCCAACCAGTCGTCACGGTAATTTTATAGGCCGCACAAAATGCACCACTCGTGTTAGACATCTTTCCTCTCGCATCTGTCGCCACAATATTCAAGCTAATCTTTTTTGATCATCGTCACCTTTCTTATCATCATCACCATTTTTTCCATCGGTTTTGCTGTTCACTATATCCATCTCCGCAATTCCCGAAGGAGCAAACATTTCTTTTGATACGTTATCGGTGTGGAAAACACTATTCATCTCACCGTTAATTACGCGCTGAACAGTCACGCCGAGAAGATGGGTGAAAAGACATGCCCATAGCACACCCTTTTCAACACTCCCTTTTGGGGCCTTTCTTGCATCTTTCACAATCCCATTGATTATTCTGTTGCTGGCACACTTCTCTTACAAGAGTGCCTCATATAAACCTTTTCCATCCTGAGGGAAGATAGGTGCAATTACACATTTAGTACATGCATCCGCCGCCTTCACTAGAACATTTTCGCATTTGAAGGAAGATCTTGTGCCGTCTTGTATTTAAATAGTTGCGCAGGTATGTTTCTGAAATTGATCCTTGTTATTTTTGTGGATTGAAACAGTTTCCTTGTGGCAACGGGAAATGCTTTTTTCCAAACCCTTTTTTCATGCAGTAACGATTTAAGATATATCCACTCTTTCCCCATTGGTTGTGGCGGTACAGATGAGAGGTGGTTCGTCATTATTCATTGATAATACACAATTCCTTTCTATCGAAAGGAATTGTGTTAAAATTTTAAGCACCTGTTAAAAGACAACTTTCAATGTTTTTATTATGTCCCAGTGCAACATCGCGCAATATATAATTTTCAGTCTTTAATTTTCTCGTAATTTTTGTGATCCTAACTTACCATTAGAGTTCTGTTCAGTAAACTCAAACCAAAATGTTTTGGGAGCTACAAGTTTACAATTCAGTTCAGATTTTCCAGATTTTTTGGAAATATTCAATTTTCAATAATCTGTGGCTCGAAAAGTACTGTAGAAACAGAATAAAAGAACAACGATGATACCTCCCCTGATTTTTAATATGTAATTTTCAATATTCCATGCCTCTATGATGCCCAGACCATCCACAGTCTGTAGGATATCGTAACGACGTCCCTCTTTTATGGAATGGTGTTCCAATACGTTGGAAAAATGAGTTTCTATACGTTATACTGTTGGACTATCACCCCTGATACTGAAATGTGACTGATGAACACTTCTTCATTTTCCTCACCCAGTATCCCTTTCAAATGTATGCTTCCATCGCATCGTATTGACAGTACCGTCCGCTTTTACAATAAACAATATCACTCGGTTATGTTATGGTTATGAGTGGTTTTCTCATAATATTGCAGGGAATAATATTGAAGTACCCATTTGCACAACACTTCACCGTACCCGTCTTTTATTTGACACAACAGAATAATGTTCTGCTCCGAGAATAAACAGCCGTGCATGGTGATGTGTTATATTGTCGCTCCCCTACACAACACCTTTTACACGTCCATTACCTACACATACAAGAAGCATACCTCTGTCGATGTTTGTACAGTTTCATTCTCATTATGACGCTGTTCTCGTCTTATTTTATTCACCGTTATGGCAAGGTCACGCAACACAAGCTTTTTCATTAACCCCCCAGGAGACACAACCGTATGTTTGCACATTCCAATCCTTACATTCCTTTTGGCTCGTGTTCGGCATTGTGACACACGTGTCTCGGAAACAGAATTTTTCTGTTTCCGGTTCTCCACATATTTACTTATGGGTCTCATCTTGACACTGAAAACAACCTGTTCTTCCTCCTGCGCAACAACTACTCATTTGATTCTCTTCAATTTTAATATTCCGCAATAACCGGTCATTCCGCAACCGGTGATATAATTTTTATAAAAATCGGACAACATTTATGTTCTCTACGCACAAAAGGTTTTGTGCAGTTTTCATGCCGGTTACCCAAAAAAGTTTCAGTTAAATATTTATTTGAGTGGAATGACGCTGCAACGTGTAACATGTTAGTGTATGTTATACGTGTAGGGAGTGTATGAGAGAAAGTCTCACAGTAATCTTCACATTTGGGGGCCCTACTGAGAGCTTTGACACCCAGGGGGTTTGATTGGCTACATGTACAGTAAATCCAGACGGATGAAAAAGTACGTACAACGAAGTGGAATTTGAAGAAAAGTCAAGGATGTATCGGCACAACTTCAAACTCGAAAGAAATGGGCCAAAAATTAATTGGAAAACTATTTTCAACTCGAAAATTGACAGATAAAAATCTATCGGCCTGTCCGCTTTCTTTTTTTCCTCGATTGAAAAGGGCGAAAATTGACACACTGTTTGTTCATTGATTTTTGTCTCCATCGCTGTGTTGCTGAATTGAACAGGATAACTATATTTATTTTTATTACTGGTATTTCAAAAACGTATTTTCGTGCGTGCATATCTCTTGCATCCTCTCTATTTTATCCCTTGACTCGTTTTTTTGATGCTGTTTTCAATTTGGCAGTTCGCTTATCGATCTGGTATTTCCTGGTGGTAATTTGGAATTAGTACTCCTCTATACCAGTTTTAATTATATTCTAGAAAAGTTCTCGTTGCTTCTTGCTTATTAACTCCTTAGCATTGTAATTGTCAGGCCTGTTAATTGTGTAGTTGCTAGTTGCAAGTGACGACATCATGTGTATTGGATACAAAGTTATTTAACCTGCAAAATAAAAAACTAAATCTTTACGGAGAACTGACTGCATTGAAACAACGATTTCTTGTGACTATCATTAAATGATGAAAAAGTTTCAAAAAATGTTGAAGGTGGTAAAGAATTACAAAGATTGGCATTGTGATGCAAAAAATGAAGTACACCCGCCGGGACTCGAACCCGGAATCTCCTCCTCCGGAGAGAGGCGCCGTATCCATTGGGCCACGAGTGCTATGGAGACTGTGGGGCCACATTAATTAAATTTAAATCAAAAATTAAATTCAAGATCCATGGCTGGTGCTTCATCAACTCTCCATAATTGCATGATAAATTACTGTATGTTTATTTTGATTTTTGTACTTTCATTATCAATCGTCATAATCAATCAATTTACAATTTAGTTCTTTGCTGCTTTAGCCAACCGACGACTTCACCGACAACATCATCTTTATTAATCATCAACTTCATCATCACCATCATCACCACATCACCATAGGAGTAAATCATCGATAATATTGCTGCTGGATGATTTCAATCCTGTCTCAGTCTTCTTTTCTGATCTGTTAACCTCTCAACTCCGCAAAAATACAAAAACAATTAACAAAACAAAACAAGAAAAATGTCAGTTCCACCACCGTCAAGCGGACAAAGTGATATGGAAAAATATGCATCTATATTACGTTCAAACCTAACGACAGTTCGTAAAGCCAAAAAGAAAATATCACCATACCTACCATTTACATGTCGTGTATTATTAATCTCAACATTTATAGAAGATGGAATTCGTATATTATTTGAAATGAAACACCAAATAGATTTCCTTAAACATGAATATCACATACCTTCATTCATAGCAGTCATTATGTTACTATCCAACATAATAATATCATTCATAGCAGTGGCATTTATCTTAGGTCGAAAACGTATTTTACGTGGTAAATATGAAAATACTGCTGCGTATGCTTTAATTTCTTGTGTTATGTACCAACAAATTTTATATGGTCGTCATTCCCCTATAGGATCTGGTAATTTAGGTTTTTTTATAAGAAATTTATGTTTATCAGGATCTTTATTACTGATTACTTGTCAAAGTAGGTTAGCTTCAGCAACATCTGCTTTACCTATGGGATTATTAGATTTAGGTTATTATTCAAATAGTACAGATGAACAAACTACTATGTCATATTTACAATTAGCACCAAGAATTATGTTGGTTTTGTTAGGTTTAAAATTCGTTTCCACTCAAGGTATTATAGGTACCGTTATGACTTTACCAGTTATCATTTCTGTCTGGACGAACTAGTCCCGGTGATGCATACATTACGTCTGCTTTATCTCTCGGACCGTCATGCAGCAATGCTGTCAGCTCTATCGGTGGGGATGTATTCTTCTTTGGTTGCACAATTCCTTTAAAATTATCTGGCTTTCACCCGTCACTCCACCACTGGTAGAGTTTTAAATTATTGAAATGCAGATAATATGCCTTGTAAAAGTGGTGAAGAATGTGTTTCATTTATAGTACTGACTTATTTTGTTGTTATTCATCATCTATACCTTGTCGATGTTCATACACATTACCCGCTAATTTAAAATCTTTACGTGTTAATGCTTGTGAAGCAGATACTAAGAAATGTGACTATTAACTGGAATCATGTGTATATAATACAGCACAAAATCTTAATTATTGTGCCATCATATGCTTTTTCATGATCTTGAATTAACTCTTTGTATCCATTTTTATATTTATGTTTTCACATAAACTCTAGTATGCGATTCCATGGCAAATCATCCTTCCTTACATCATTATAATGAAAGTAAATATGATGGTGGTTTAATTGAAATAAAATCATCAGAACGGTATGATATTTCAGCGAATGGCAGATATTTTGATGTGGGTATAGGTGAACGTATTGGTAAAACTGATAGTAAATTTATAAACACTTCTTCTACACATGATAGACATATAGTTAAAACCTGATGATGCTTATTAGTTCCCTCTGGGACTTTCTCCCGGGGTTTAACAATAACTAGCACAGCACTGCCATAAATCCATCGTGATACTCCCGTAATGAAAAAGTAATGTCAAAAAATACCTACGATATAAGATCCGAACAATCCTTTCTAGACAAGAATATTTTTCTCCTTTTCCATTCAGAGCAGATTCGCTCTCGTCTCTTTGCTCATAAATCCTTCGACATACGTAGCACCACTACTGTCATATATAAATGTCGAGACAAATATTCTCTTTCCTTCATCTCTCAGTAGACATCGCAAACGTTTCGAATTTTCCCTCATCTTCCCTATTATTCCCCCTATGTCAATAATCGGTTTAACAACTGACAGTCCCATTATTTTTTCATACAATTTTTCATGCTCTTGTAGACCCACCCACCTGTAAATCTGAATCATGCATGTGATGTGCATACCCTCCATCTCAGTTTCTAACATTTCCAACCCAGTAATTGCCTCCATGAGACGTTCTGTAGTTTCAATAGTAGCAACACGGCTGTACTCCCTCAGATGCCTAGTTTCGTCAACATCCGTCCAACCCCTCACCCGTTTATCACTTGTACAGAATTATTGGGTAACACGAGCTATATGCAACACCTTCCTTCCCTCAACTTTCATTTTCCTCCTACGAGACCTTCTTCCTGCAGTACGCCTTCTGCTTGATTTTTCAATATGGGAAAATGTTCCAGGTTCGGAATGGGACCATGTCTGCCTTGGAACTTCAGAAAAAGGTCCATAATGTTTCTTTTCAGGTCCCATTTGTGGAGGATTGTCATCTAGAAAAGCCCTTTCCACATCTTCTTTCAACTGCTTCCCTCGAAATTTTGTCACTTCATGATAGGAAACCACACCTTCATTCCTACAAAAACATTGTAGCAAATATATTATATAAATATTAATCGCTACATCCCCCACCGCCTCCGCATTCAGCGATGAGTACCATTTTAAATCAAGATTTGGGACACTAGATTTATCATTGCAGAATTTCCTCATACTGCAAATTACGTACATCCCACAGCTATGTCCATCCTTTTGTTTTCCAACTTTAACGATATCCTTCAACCAATTTAGTATTTCCATACAATTCCATGAAATTGTACAATACATTTTTTATGGCATTACACACACTCTCTAATATCTGGTTCACCTCCGATCCCCGTTCGGTGCTTATGAACAGACTGTCACCCGTGCAATTTCCCCTTCCCCTTTTCCACTTTTTTATGGTTTCAACTGCCCAATGTCTTCTTAAACATACAGGAACAAAGATAATGGCATTACTAGATTCCAGAAAATTTGTGTCGTCCCCCGACATTTCAATTTCATTCAGAAAATGCTGTTCACATGGATTCGAGGACCCTCTCAAATAGCAATTTGGGGGTCTTTCGCTATAACCCATTTTAACTTCGTCTTCCATAATTTCGTCATCTGTCCCGCTCATCGCACCAGAACTTTGTATGTTCCACATTCCGATCTCTTTCTGCCCAGTCAGAGTCGAACACACTGATACATGTTTTCCCCATACAAGACCATCAACCGCAGCTCCCATTATATTTTCGCCATATTGGGCACCGCTTAGACCTGCATATGTCCATGCACCAGAGTTTTCCCCATACATGATAGATTCTTCACATTCTACCAGGTGATACAGTAAAATTTTGCCCAATTTACATCTGGAAACTGGGATTCGCCACCGTTCAGCGAATTCCATAAATCGCCGACAATAGCTTCGAACTTTGTCAGTTGTTTCCCCTTTTCCGGTCATGGTAATAGCTCTCTTCACGTTAATAAATTCCATTTCCTTTTCAACTATACCCCTGGTAGATTTCAGTTTTTCGACAGGGATGCATCGCAACACCTCTTGTTTTCTTTATCGCTTCGTTCATCGCTTCGTTCATCGGATAAAAACTTGTTAAAATTTCAAATGGTAATTCTTAGATTACATTTTTTAAAAAAAAGGGTGAGTAAAAAAGGGACGGCAGCATCTCGGACGACAGTGAGATGCGGGCGGAACGGATTGACATTGTGGCACCTGTAAAATACGTCACTGTACGA
>JAULBU010072718.1:0-10365 GCA_032358235.1 Odonthalia washingtoniensis | reverse complement strand
GTAGCGGCGGTAGCGGTGCACGTTACACAGTCGCATCCACTTAAATGACGGAATTCATTGTAGGGAAGCGGATGGATTGTCAGAAGAAGTTTTAGGTGATGGTAAACAATCTGGGTCCTTGTGGCAATGACATCGAGAATAGTATGGTCGATGTTTGACGGGCCGTCGCAATCGGACTCAAATTTTAACCGTTTTTGGCCCAACGCTGGTCTCTTCTCTGTGCGGCGGGTGTTGGCCCTACTGAGTGTACAAAAATTTAGAAATTTACTGTAGTGGATGGCTATTGGCCATATAACATTACACAATTACAGTCTTAGAACAACATTGCTGGATCACATTCATTGGTTCTCAATGAAAAATTCTGATAAAAAGAGTTGATCAATCTATTTCATAGATCAAAGAAATTCAAAGTTTTGGTGCGCCAACATCCGAAGTCCCACGATCTAATAAATGGTTCTGTTTTTGAACCAACCAACTACACACCTCAAACCTCAAAAGCTTGTGTCGTCTTGTTTTATGTTGTATAACTAACAACGACAGAAACATGGCTTCTTTCCGTATATCATTCTCAACTTTACTCATCGCATTTTTAATTTTCTTTATATCATTTTCTGTCGTACATGCTAGTGATGATGACACCAAACAAACAACAACTGATGATGATGATAATGATGCTTTAGCTGCGGAAATAGCAGCACAAGAAGCGGCAGCATTAGAAGTTGGAGAAGATGCGGAAGAAGAGGAAGATGATGATGCAGATGCATTAGATGAAGATGCAGATTCAGCACGTTACGATCCTGAACGTCGACACCCATTATCTGATCTACCACCCCCTGCAACAGATATCAACATAGGATATCAATTTATATCGGGATTGTCATCAACCACAGTGAAAACTAAAAAAGAAACAGAAACTAAACCATTGATGACATTAGGTGAACCAATTAAAACTATATTAGCTTTTTCAAATAATGGTAAATCATCATATCATATATGGGGAATAATGGGATCACTTAATAAAGATACAAAATTTAATGTACATGTTCAAAATTTCACATATCATGTTATTAATAAGACTATTGATGTAGATGAAGAATTAAGTTTCTCTTATACGTTTGAACCTAATGCAAGATTAGACATCAGACCTTTTCAATTAGCTATTACTACTTTCTATGAAGCTAGAAGTTCAAGTTCTGGTAATGCTATCAAAGGTTATTCATCTACTTTTTATAATGAAACTGTTATAACTCAACCAGGGAATCAAACTATGAGTAATGGTGTATTCATAGTTTATTTTATTGTTTTTATTGTTGGATGTGGGGCTTCTTGGTATATTTGGAAAAATTATGATGAACAACAGCAAGAAAAGCATAGTCATGAAAGACAAAAAGATTCTACTGGTGAAAATGGTAATGCTTCAGATAGAAATGAATGGTTAGAAGATCATTTAGGTCTTGCTAATGCTGGCGGTGGAAGAGCTAAACGTAGAACAACTTCTACTAAACAATAAGATTTGGGTAAAACGTATTTAGTTCGTATTCAGTATTTTGTTGATTGTTAAGGGTTATTGGATTTTTATTATATATCTCTAAAATGAAAGTAAATAAAATACAAAAAATTATATCAAAATATATCAAGAGTTCATGCTTTTTTTTTTTTTTTTCGCTTTTTGGATTTAGGTCATTGCGTTTTGTAAAGAATTCAGCCACTGATTTTTGCTTCCCTTTCTTTTTTGAAGGAGATGTACTTTGTTGAATATTTTTACTGATATGAGATACAGGTTTCAAACTTTTCCATAAACCTGGATTTGAACTAACAGACTGACCACGATTTTTAACATTATCATCATCACCCTTTTGTAGATTTACATTACTCTCCAAATCGCCATCCTGTCCATCACTAACATTCGAAGCAGAGGCAGAAGCAGAGGCAGAAGCAGAAGCAGCAGAAGCAGAGGCAGAAGTAGTAGTAGTAGTAGAAGAAGAAGAAAAGAAGGAATGAATATTTTTTTGTTTTAAATCTTTTTGAACAGGAGCAGGCATCGATAAATCTCTGATCATTTTAGTACATATCATACCATGATCAATATGATCATCATAATCCAAACACCTAACAGCTTCTTCATTTGATAGACAATCGACATTTAACCAGCTATCTAATAAGGATTCAGATGATAAAAAAACAGGTTGTCTTGAATGTAACCAACGAAAATCATCAACACTTTTCGTTGTAATTATTACAAATTCATGATCAGTATCATATAACCCAGCCACGTAAGTTATGCTTTTGTTACTTGGATGTTTTATATGGTATGGTGTTAAGGTTTGTTTACCAGGTGGTGGTGATTTATACCATTCATAAAATGCAGATATTGGAACAGCACATCGATTTTTCATATTAAGACAATGACGAAATGTAGGTAGATTTAATATCGTTTCACGGCGTGCATTTATCAATGGTTTTCCATTATATCGATTTGTAAATCCCCACTTTTTTTAAATTAGGCTTTGTTAGATTGTTATGTTTCATTCTGTTTGATTTTGATTTTGATTTTTCCGATTGTTATGCGAGCTTACCTTCATGTTGACGAGTTCTGCTACAGGAGGTGTGGATTGTGGATGATGTTGTTGCTGAGCAGATGGAATGAGAACAGGTACGGAGTTAGTAGGACGTATTTGTTGACGTGGTGTGTGATGAATGTCATGACCTATTCTCCATTTCGTATTCGGACGTGATGATTCAAGCAATCCAGACTGTATCAATAATTCATATCTACCACACATCGCTCGCTTTTGTTTGTTTTTAATCTGCGTGACGGATCGTCAAGAGATTTGTTTGTGGATCAAAAGAAGGGTTATGAAAGACGCGCCAAACAGTGCCGTTTCATTTCATTTTGGCGTTTTATAAAAAAATACATACTGAATGAATGAATACAGTACAATGTTTTTTGGGAGGATTCGTACATAGTACGGTGAAAGGTTGGTAAAGTGAAAGATCAGTATGGTGACGTTAAAAATAATTAAAACGTTTAGTTGAAAATCCACTAAACACCCCTAAAATGATTTTCACCCCCCTATTAACAAAACAACACCTTTCACCGTACGAGGTCCATATTTACCGATGTTTTTACCGATGTTTTTTTTGTCCTGAATGCAGGCCCAGGTTGCTAATGGGAATGGAACACGTGTAGTGTATTTAATTCAAATCTGCGTTACGTTTCATTAGATCCACACCAATTCTGTTTCCCGTTCTGTTCGCCTGTTCATTTCTTCTGCCTTTCTGTTCCGCCTTGACTTGAGTCTCAAAATCAAAAATGAGCGAACCCAGTCCATTTAAGGTAAAATCACCACAATTACTACATATTGGTTACGATGATAATTATGATGACTTACAACCAGAACCACAACCGGAACCACAACCCAACGAAGAAGCACAATCACAACAGAGAGAAAACGAAGAGAGGAAGAGTGCAGGTGGAGTTGGAGTTGGTATACATTATCCATTTATCACTCCACAACCACCAGATGGACAATTGTTTGCATTGAGTGTACGACCAAAAGCATATTCACCATCACATCCACGATTAATACCACCTCATAAACAACAACGTATTCTTCGATTCTCACCATTATCAACATCAACAACCGATTTCGATGAAAATAATATAAGTATTAATGCAAATACTAATGATATATTATCACCTGGACAATCTGATATAAGTCAACAAACTGATTCTGATTCTGCTTCTGCCTCTGCTCCTGCTTCTGCATCTGCATCTGCATCTGCATCTGCATCTGCATCTGCATCTGCATCTGCATCTGCATCTGCATCTGCATCTGATTCCGATTCTGCTTCTAATTATGATTCTGCTTCTAATTATGATTCTGAAAATAATAGGAACCAATCTTTATCTACTTTGTCAACATCCCCAACATTACAAAGCTTGATAAATCACTCAGAAAATGTAGAAGAATCAACAAGAAATTTACAACGTGATTCATGGAATCAATTTAATTCAGCAGGTGTAACCCCACCAGTGACATTACCATCTAGTTTAATTGATAATCTCCTCATGTCCTGTAATCCATCCCCATCTCAACATAAAACCAAAATAAGACGTCAAAAACAACAATTTCCTCCATCTAGTAATCCAATCGCTCCTATTTGTATAGATGATAAAATATCTTTGGTTTATCCTTCAGATGGTACATTATCTTCTATATCAATTCTTTCATTGAACCCACCACGCCCTTCACTTTTATCATACCCTTCTTCACCTTATCAACACAATAACATAACACCAATAACTCATATACGTACTGCCCCTTCAATCGGATTAGATCCCCCTATGATCCTATCAGCTACATCAAACTCAATTACTTTATCAACCGTATCTACAACTGCAACATCTAAAATGTATAACATAAACCACCATACACATTTATCATATAATAACAATACATTATTAGATATATCAATTAATAATTTAAGTTATGAAAGTGCTGTTTTATCTACAAATGGTATTGAAATTTTAGGACATCCTGACCATGTCTCAAAAAAATTTGATCAAGATATTATACATCCAGTACATATAAATAATATGTATACATGTGTATGTTATACACCACATCCAAGAATTTTATTGTGTTCATCATCAAAAACTTTAGCTAATTATGATTTAAGAATGCCTTTCACATCACCATGTTTATTACATAAAGGTGATTATGGTAATGTAAGACAATTAGTAACGAATAATGATTACCAGATTGCTGTTGCTGGTGATGATGTATTGAATTATTTGGATATTAGAAGTCCACGTGAATCATTATTAAGATTAAGTTATGAAAGATGTATTAATGTACAACGTATCGCAACTGCAAGAATAAATCATACTAATCACATATCTGATATATTAGCATTTTCAACACCTGCAGATCAATATTTAATGGTTACACAAGCTTTATGGCTTGACAATTATAATATTGATATGGATATAGGCAATAGCAGAGATATGCCTAAACAAAGAGTTGTATGGGGTGATGAACCTGTACATATAGGAAATGTATTTAATAATTATGATCATATAGGTTTGGCTGTTATACCAAAACAGAATGATAGTAAAGGTATGGTTGATTTAGATATCATACAATGGGAATTAAATAATGGAATTAGTGTTGTAACTCTATGTGTAGAGGATGAGGCTGAGGCTGAGAATGAAATTTATGGTGTTGATGGAAATAAATGTTGGGAATGGGATGATGATATAAGCATAAGTATTGAAGCTGTGATCAAAGAACAAATGAAAAAAAATACTGGTATAAGAAATAAAGAAATAATTGATAATAGTTTTAACATATATCATGCTCGAAAAAGAGCTATGCATATTCCAACAATTGAATCAAAAAGTGAAATTTCCAAATGTACAGGTATAAAACTGTTATCTTCAACACGTAAAATACCATATGAACTATCGAGGCGTGCACGTGAAATAATATGTAATTCATCACATGACGACATAACAAACAGTAAAAAACGACTACCTCGAATTAGAAAAAGTACAGAAGAATGTGAAAAAAAGAATAGTATGATGGGTGACATAAGAGAAAATACTGGTGGAATTTTATTACAAGAAGTTGGTAGTATAGTACGTGGTGGTGGATTTAATGAAACTCCATTGGTTGATGTATTAGATAATGTTTTAAAAGCATCTCCTTTCATTGATCATGAAAGAGTTAGATGGCATGAAGGGTGTTGTAAAAAGGATAGACATGTTAAAGACAGTGGATATGTTGCTACTGATGACATTGAAAGTATACCGGATTGGGTTGATACAGATGTTTATTATTGGAAAAATAAACATGAAGAAGAAGAAGAAGAAAAACTATTACCGAGTGAATCACAGGTTGGACAGTTACTGAATACAATGAAAAGTATGTTTTTCGAAGATGATGACGTAGATGATGACGTAGATGATGATGGAAATGATGGTGAGAGTGGTGGATGATTTATCGTCACTGGATGATTCATCGTCAAAGAATCATCCAGCTTCTTCAGCTTTTTCATAGTCACTTCCGTCTTTATATTTATTTACAATGTGACAACTGTCTGTCATTTGAATAAAAGGAATCTGCTGAGATATTATCTGGATCAAATGTGAAAAATCGTAAATTGTTGAAAATACAACCAATCATAAGCGTTTATTTTTTTTGATTTTTATTAATCCCATTCTTCCGATGATCCCGATGATCCCAAATCCGTCTCCCACCTCCTTGGTATTGTCATCCCCGTCCGTCGTCACGAATGATTTTCCGTAAAATCTTAGAAATATGAATATGATGACATTCTTGACACCGCAATTGATATCAATTCATAATAATATTCCATTATTATTCAATCGACGTCAACCTCCTACTAAATGCAATGCAATCCCAACATCTACCACAACAACACAGAGGAAAAGAGGACGTAGTAGATTGACATTATCAGAGTTACGTACAAATGCAGCTGAACGTGGTGGATATCTCTTATCTGAAAGTTATGAACATTCGCATGAACAATTAACATGGAAATGTTGTAAAGGTCATGTTTGGCGTGCAAGTGCATGTAATATACGTAGTGCTAAAAGTTGGTGCCCTACATGTTCTATACGATCACGTAAAGGAACTAAACATGATATGGATCAACTTGCATCCAAGTTTGGTGGAATTTGTTTGAGTGATGAATATCAAGGTGAATTAGCGAAGTTACATTGGAAATGTAAAAATGGTCATACTTTCTGGTTGGCTCCTAATAATATTAATAGATCTGCAGGCGGTGCTAGAAAACCCTCGTGGTGTAGAATTTGTAGTAAATCTGAAAGACGATCAATGAAATTAAAATTTTCTGATAGAAATGATGACGATGCCGGTGAAATGGAGAAAAGTAAGATGGAGAAAAGTAAGATGGAGAAAAGTAAGATTGAGAAAAGAGAAGAAGATTGTTAATTCTATTGGTCATTGTTTTATTTTACTATGTGCAATTAAAATAAAAACATCAAATTCAAAATATCAAGTCTTCATTACAGACTTCTTTCTACGAAGACTCCATGGTAAATTTCTTCCAACACGACTGCTTCCATCAACACCAAGTGTTTTAGGTCCTTCATCCATCATAACCCCATTATCATCACCATTACATCCACTTTCGTCAAATCCAATACTATTAACAACAAACCCTTCGTCACTCATCCTTTTCTTTATCAATAAACTTTCTACAGTATTATTCGTCGCGCCCCCTTCTATATTAACATTACCAGGATTGCATGTAGATGTACCATTACTACTATTATTATTATTAGAAAATATATTCAAATCACGGCCTGCAATCCAACTAGTTGTAGGTAAACGTAAAGTATACCAAGGACGTTTAAATCCACCGGGTTCAACTTCATCATCATCAGGATTGTTACTGTTTTCAATATCAGTAGAACTTGAAAGACGCATTTTAAGTCGATCCATAATTTCATTTTCATTTTTACCTTTACTAGTCCATCCACGAACATTTTCTTCACCATCCGATAATACATTATCAGGATGTCTTGGTACATCACTGAATACCTCAACTTGTTCTCTAAATTGTAACTTTCCTCTTTGTGGTTGTGGCGGTTGATTTGTATTATTATTTCCAGTATTAAAATTAATTTTATTAATTTTATCACGACGCTGACGTTCACCACCACGGAATCTACGACGAAATCTAGGTGTATCTTCATTTGCTGAAAATACTCCACCATCTCCTTCGACACCGCTGAAAACCCCACCACCGTCTTCAGTGTCACTCATAACAGCAGCTCTCCACTTATGATGTCTTTTACTACTACCACCACCATCTTCTGTATCACTCATAACAGAAGCTCTCCACTTCTGATATCTTTTACCACCACCACCTGTATTATTTTCGACAGCATCATGATCTGTAAAGGCAGGATTAGAATTATTATCATCATTATTTCTCCAATATGTATCACGTAAACCAGTTTTCTTTCTAGGTTCTGCTTGTGTTAGTCCAAACGTGAAATCACATTCTTTATTACTTTCCCATTGCATAAACATTTGTGTTTCAGTAAATGCTTTCAATAATTGTTTTTTTTCCATTTCTTTTTTATCGAATTGATGATGATTATGGTGATTATCTTTCATAGTAGAATGTTGTTTTTCGTGATCATTACTAGTAAGTTCCATGATGACAATTGGTTGAGGTCCATCAGTAGGGTCTGTTGTTACATTTCGTTTAGGAAGTTGTTGTAAAGTTGGGTTATGAAGATCCAGCTTTGGAATACTATTAGGTGGCGGTGCAATATCTTCTAATAATTCTGTATAGAATTTACGCATTGCTTTATCCAATCCAACAATTGTTAAATAATCCAACCATATATTTTGTACAACATCGCCATCATCGCCAACAACACCATCAACAACACCATTATCAGTATTTAAACCAAAACCAATATCTTCATTTTGACTAGTAGTTAAATCCTGTTGACTATGTCTAGATCTAAAAAGACGTCCAGACCAATTATTACCACCTTTTTCAACTTCATTATTAAATTCATCACAACTACCTGCAAAAGCAGTAGCTGTATTACTGATTTCACCTACACATTGCATAGATTTTGATCTATAAATTAATCTATGACATGAAGTTTTAGCTCTTGTTAATCTTCGTTCAATTCGACTTCTTATTTTTCTAGGTATTCTTCTATATAATTCACCTACATCACCCCCACACCATGTCATCTTTCCACTACCAACATGTGCCATGAGTACATCTTCTAAATCTAAATGTAATGATGATTTTGCACGTGGTACATCATTTTCTAATACACCTACAAAAAATGGCATTGGTGCCCCTAAAACAAGTAACATATCATCTACTAGTATAGGTGATAATGGATGTGGCCATTCAAATGGATGAATTAAATTTGCAAATGATGTTACTACACGTGATGTTAATGATGTATCAGGTCCTACTATACATACTCTTCTTTCTTCAAATAATGCAACTAATATTGACAAAATTGATCTAACTGGAAAATATCTTAATAATACAGTTGTATCTGCTAATTCAATCACACGTTCTATACTCAGTGATGATGGTGATGAGATGTTATTGCTAATACTATCAAGTTGTTGTTCCAGTTGTTGTTTTTCTTGTTCTTGTTCAAAAGCAGTAACCCATGGAGGAGATGCATTATTATTATTATTATTACTATTATTACTAGTACTATTTAAATTTTCAGTACTTTCATTATTATTTACATTATTACCATGTTCACGATCTCTCCAAGGTCCGAACAACCAACCATTATCTTTTTCATTAGTTGATCCAGATACTACTGATTCATCATTCCTACTTATCTCTGCCGTAGTAGTTGTATCACCTTCATCATCATCATCACCATCATCTTCATCCATCACACCAATGCCCAATTCATTCTCATAAACAGTTGGTTGTACTGGTTTTCCTTTCCTTTTTCTATGTTTTCGAATATGATTATCCTCATCGCCTCGCCTCGTCCAATTTCCATTCTCTTTTAACCCTGATAATAATATATCGCCAGCAGTCATACTAGTAGTCGTTTTATTAGCTGTTGTGTCATTACCACAACATATAGATGTATGTCGACTATCAGTTACAGTAACCATTGAAAATAACCTTTTTCCATCACCATCACCTTCATCGCTTATTTCATTACCGCCAATACGCTTTAAAGCAGCTTGACATAATTCCTTCGCTATAACTTTCGGACATTTCAAAACTTCATCAACATCAACATCAACACCACCTTGACCACCATGTGATTGTTTTCGTTCTCTATCCGTCCATCTAATTGTTTCCTTTTCTTTTTCCTTTTCCATTTCTTTTTCTTGTTGCTGCACTTTTTGTCTTCTCCTCAACACACGAGTAGTTGAATTAGGAGCGGTACTAGTACTTTCAGGACGATGACGACAAATACCAAAAGCATGGTCAACAATAAATGAATAATGAGCAGCAGTTTTTTCAATGGCTGAAATATAAACAGGAGTATGTATACGATTTGACATAATAACGATTGCATGTTCTGATGATAAAGGTCTACAATATACATATTGCCTTGAACCATCACGTGCAGTTAAAGCGAATACATGAGTTTTTGAATTTAATAATATGTATCTAAATGCAGCACGACGTTTATGTAATATTGTAGCTTTCACAACAGATGATCTTTTCTTATTATTATTATTATGATGATGATGATTATTACTATTACTATTATTATTACTATTATTATTATTATTATTATTATTATTATTATTATTATTATTATTATTATTATTATTATTATTA
>JAULBU010072707.1:0-10365 GCA_032358235.1 Odonthalia washingtoniensis | reverse complement strand
AAAGTATGACACTGCTGTAACGAATTTCATATACGATTTGTGCATGAAAAAAATGAAATGTTCGGTTGCACTAGTACCAGTATCTGGCCCTGTGTAAGGGAAGTGACTGAACCTTACCGTATGAAAGCGGTTGTGTGTGTAAAGTCGGGCATGAGGAAGCATAAAACTGGCATTGGCGCCAGTTTCAAATAAGTACAAGTCAGGGGTAGATGACAACACCGATGGTAAAAATTTGCACCAGCGGTGGAGACCGAGAAAGTAAAATCACTAAAAACGCGCTGATGTAACCCCTCTTTTCATGAATGAAGATAAAGACACGCATTTTACTCGAAAGAAATCAAGGACATCTGTCAGGCAATTGCCCCGACGCGGCGTCTGTGTCGTGCAGCAACAGTACAATAAACATAGTAGAAAGGGAGAAGAATAAATGTCTAAAGAGATAGACATGTTGAGCAAGGGAAGGGAGCGTGGGAAAGAGAAAAAGACATGCGGGACTCAACGAGACTCGCCCCGCAACACGCCGGCAGCTGCGCACAAGTAGCTGGTGGGGACACTAGGTCTGCTGACAGTATACTGACAGCAGGCTGTCCGTGAGTACAGAATCTCACTATTTCTAGTAGAATCTTCAGTTGTATACACAAGTGTACACTAACATGAAATTCCAATCACAAGGGAGATGGGTCATGCACTCGGGTGCATGGGCACAAAGAACCAATGAGAATCGTCGGTGACCATAATGCGACTGTCGAAATAAACGGAAAACATAGTTTCAGATGTCCAATCCATGCCTTGCATGACCCAGTCTCGCGTGAACTGCAAACCAAGCAGTTCATTGAAGCCTCCAATGCGAGAAATGTGGGACCCATAAAAGCAACCCATGGGCGGGAAAACTTGAAGGCGGAGAGCACCACCTCAATTTATTTGGCCAAAGGGCTGCGGAGGCACCTTGAAAGAAGAGGTCGGATGATGGGCGTATGGTAGACCATAGACAAAGTAGTGCGAGGGGGCTCTCAGCGACCATCTTTGCCGGTGACTGTGGGTAGTGCAGGAAAAGTGGGCGCCGGTTGTGAAACACGGACTGGACCTTGCGACGACGGAATAGAATGGTAAGTCCATCCTCAGTGCAAGACAGGTCTTCCGGTTGAACTGCGGCGATGGAGACCGAACGCACCTGAAAAAGAAACGCCGCCACCATGAGTGCCGCAAACCCGATCTCTACTCAACCTTGAGATGGCAAACCCATCACGACAATCCGTCGAACCAATAATGATGATATACAGATAGGCGATTGAACACCTTCTTCCCCTGCTTCATACTTTCGCTCGTACGCCTTGACGAGTGCCCGAACCAGCGGCATAGTTGTAGGTGAAGGGAGATGATGCAAGAAGTGGTAAGGACTGACAGAGATAATATATTGCGGAAGGGATTGACCGCTCACCCGGACTTCGAGGGAGAGAAATTCGATGTACGCTAAGACGGCACCCTCATTAGCAGGAAGGGCCGAGCGATCATCCTCATCGCAAAAGCGAAGTCATTTGGATACCTGCGAGCTCCTTTTCTTCCAAGTGGACTCCACTCATCCATAATCGGCTAGTAGGTCCGCCGACGCCTCGGCTGCACCAGTCGCAGTGTTGATACCATCGCGTGCAAGTACCGTCATGCGGATACGTGCAACACAATCTGACCGGACCGAATTATGGCTAGAACGAAGCCCCAATGTGAATTGATTTGTTTCATCGACATGATTTCGGGTTCGCCAGTTTCCATGACGGGATTTAGGGGAACCAGAACCGAGCTCAAGGCGCACAAGCGCTCGAACAAGGACTGGACTGGCCAGTGAGGGGCCACTAAACCCCCGGCCCCCCTCTCCGATTGGATCTTGCACACAACTAGAGGAAGAAGATTGAACGGAGGAGCCTACAGACGGTCGTTTCCTTCTCCCTCAATCCGATTCCATATCGGATTGGATGTGTTTGCGGCGTGTGATCGGATGCTAGTTCAGTGGGCGGTGGGCGAATGCCACTGAGTAGAGTCGATATTCTTCCTGTAGAGATGTTAACAAGGCGTCCATAGCCCTGATATCCCCTGGATCCCACATCCGCGAGAGAATGTTCGCGAAGCGATTCACGGCGTACGGTATGAATTTCGCCTTAATCTTGACGCTATACAGAGATAGCATCGCCCGCAACTTCCGCAGCTCTACCATCAAGGCCTCGGACGACGCTAACATCGCGTTGAGGACGGATACCACCGCTTAGTTGTCGTCGTGCAACAGTAGCTTCTGAATGCGGTGGTCTGAGACACAAGCGGAGGAGTGCCGATGGAGGAGGAGGCGTTCGTCTCGAAGCTCCCTCAAAAAATGGACTCAGCTCGGTCCCTTCCCGTCCAGAAACCGCGACCCTCCCACAAACACGGCGACCCAGAGGCCATGTTGTAACCAAAGGTCTTGCCGTATCCAACGTCCGCTACATCGCAGTGCATTGTTAGGTCCGCCGGGATGCGATGAAAGTCTCATCCTTCTCCGCGCGCTAGCGTGAGCCAGTAGCGAAGGTCACGATTTGATTTCCAAGAAAGGCGCTCCATGGAAAGAGAACCAGTTGAATGCGTGGCGGACTCCGCCACCAGACCCCCGGCACTGCGCGTTCGTTGTTCCGCGCGAAGTCCTTCGCTCCGATCGCCTTCGGCTCAGTTCTTCGCCCTGGTCGCCTTCGGCTCCCTCCTCTGCGGACTTTCTGCTCTCTCCTCCGGCTTGCGCGAGAGGATAGATAAATCTGTAAAGCTAACGTGTGTAGAACGGAGCGAGTGGTACCGCTAGAGAGAGCGACGTACACTCGCCACAGAAACTGCGCAGCAAGTTGAATGAGACCAGACGCTCGTTTCGACTCAAGATTCTCGGTATTTTCTTCGACATCGCTCGCACCAGGTTCATTTTGTCCTCCGTTACGTACACCTTCATCCATTTTGTGTCCAACAGCATTCCAAAATGCTCCAAGATAGTCGAAGCGACCCAACAGCCCTTGCTAAGATACCTCACGATTCCCAACTGGTCGAATAACTTCGTCATGCGGACGCGCGTCCGAGCGCAGTACATTTACGTACCCAACATTCCCGATGGTGACGGGGCGAGAAGAAAGTCGTCTATATACGGCAGGACGCGGTACTGGAATCGCTGTCGTATGTGCTGTAAGGCTGGCCGCATGAGCTTGGTGAACCAAAGGGCGGACCGCCCCCACCCAAAGGGTAGGGATAGACATCGGTAGTACTGGCCACAATACCTGAAGAGGAAGAAGTCTCGCATGTATGGATGCAGGTACATGTGTCGGTACCCACCTCTCACATCCCACGACATTAGTCGATCTCCCTTCTGCACGTCCAGGGCGAATGACGGCAAGGTCTCTATCCTTACACTGCCACGCCGCCAATGTTGGCTCTGACTGTGGGGACTTATCACGAACCTCCATTCCAACTTGCCTCCTCTCCACTTCATACGATGAACGCTGACGAAATCATTAGACCACTCTTCTTCCTGCTTCTGGCATAAATCGACGACACCTCGTAGATTCCTCGTTCTAGTCCATCCGCCAAGTCATTCTTGGAAAACTCCTTGTACTCCTCTGGCTGGTGGATGTATCATACCTTATGGTCTTTGTGGATGGTAGTAGTGGCATATACCGTATTCCATACCGCACAGCTCGGACCAAGAATGGAGATGCTCCGAGGACTGATGACCAAGCATCGGCACGTCGGGATGGTCCTCACCACAGAGGTGGTCCACCTACACTCTCAGTGGCTTTCTTCTATGAGGAACTCATTCTTCTTGGACAGCACCTCCGCCGCCCTTTCCATTATTTCCAGCCTTGTCGAGCCGGATTTTTGCCAGTTGCTTGGCTTCTTCGATTTCCATCTTGGAAGTAAGGGTCTCTCTTGCGGCATGATGGGACTCAGAGAACACCACATCCTGTCCTTGTTTAACAAGAAAGGCCATTTGGCGTGCCACGTCCACCCCTTAAACGAGGTCGCGATAATACTGTGCCCTCATTGAGAGAACCTCCTGTGCTGCTTGAATGATGATTACAAAAGAGCCATCATGCGTCCAAATTATTCGTGACCGCCACTTTCTTCCTTGGCAACAACCATCGCGGAGAGACCCATATACATCCAAACACAGGCTGCGTTTATGTATTCCCATTCCTTGGCGGACCTACGGTCCTTCGCTTTCAGTTCGCTGAGGAAAGCGTCTTCCGGCGGCCTGAAATAATTTAGGTACGTCACAGGGACATGAGTCCTCCGCTTGAAAACACTCCCATCCCCACCAGCTTCGCCGAGTTGAGCCCGGTGATTACAGCGCCGTAGTCATGGCACGTCGGTTTCCCGGTCATCCATGACGCCGTACGGTGGGCATAGTGATAGCGTCAGATGGTTCGTCCATCGTCTTGCACTTTGTTCGTGTCGCGTTGAAGATGTCTCCGCCGAATTGAGGAAGTTTCTATGCAAAAGAGAAAAAGACGTGAGACTAAACGAGAATCGCCTCGCAACACACGGGCAGCTGCGCACAAGTAGCTTGTGGGGACGCTCAGTCCACTGACAGTATACTGACAGTAGACTGTCCGTGAGTACAGCATCTCACTATTTCTCATGGAATATTCAATTGTATACACAAGTGTACACTAGCATGAAAACTGTGCGGATCAGGAATGTGACATATCTACGTGAAAGATGGGAGAAATGATGGACGTAGTTTATGGGGTTGATGAGGACCGACTCGATTGTGGCAATGTTGATTAGGAAATAGCTCTACGGACATAATACTGCATGCAGTATTCTACCACCATTGGAATTAGGAGAAGACCTCAAGGAAAAATTGGAAAGAATAAGCTGACCGTGTTCTCTGTACCATTAGTTATAGAAAGACGTCACGAATGGTACGTACAACCCAAGGAATAATTCGAAGGTTCGACACGTTGTTGTTTCGAAACGACGAGAATTAATTCAATTTTTTAATTGAAACATTCGAAATGTCCCGAAATGCTAGTGTGTTTTAACGTTGTTGTATTGGACAGTTCATGGTTTAGCAGTTATATTAAATATCTCTATCCGCAATCTTCCACAGACGAAAATTTGTAACTCTGCATGCCTCGAGATCTTCAGCCTTACTAACCCGCATTATCGTTATTGTATTTTTGTAACATTGTCTCTAACAGCTTGGATAAACCATATTGTTATCTGTGTTGTACATCGCTGCCGTCATGGATGAAACAAATCAGGTTTACTACGGGAGCTACAACAGCGAAAAAGCGCAGTGTACGAATTGATAAAAAGGCAAAAAAGTCCAGATAGGTTTTACGAAATCTGCCAATTGATCTATGTTTGGATGGGGATAAGTCTATTTTAATTTCAGAAATGGATACAAGCGTAATAATACTTAGGAAAGAGTTACTAACCACATTATGCGATTTGATTGTTCCCGGTAGTGGTGGGGAGTTATACGATATGGTTATTCGCCATTGCTTTTTGGAAACAAAATTCCAAGACATGATTATTATTCTATTAAATAGTAGCAAGAAAGGACCGATTGAACGTCGTACACTCCGTGCCGTACTAACTTCGTCTGTGCTATGTCGTGAGATTAAGAAACTACTCACAGATGAGGACGAAGGTGAAATCATGGAATTATGTCATACCGAAGAATAGTGTAATGAAAGAGACAAAACTGGAGACAACATTGTCATTCTTCCATCTAAAAATCGAAGGAAAATGAATGGGTACATTTGCGAAGTTTTATACTAAAGGAAGGAATGATAGGATTACAATTGAGAAACGTAGTGTCGTATTGGGTAAAACATTTAGTCGTTCACGAGTTGGCGATGATGTTGTTAGATATGCCATACAATTGTGTTTAGACTGGAGCATGTGCAATTGTTGGAATGGGGAACGAAAAAGGTGCATTGCAATGGCAGTTGGAGACGATTTCCAGCAATTGAAAAGGAAAATCAGTTTGGAACAATTGTGAAGGAATTTTGATAGTGACAAAAACATTAATCCGGATTCTACAGAACGTCTTGGCCATACTATGTTCTTGAGAGAAGCGACGTGCTTTACAAAAGGACAAAAAAGCATAAAGGCATATATAGATTATGTGTTATCTGGGTTGGTGTGTGGTAAAATGGAATTATTACGGAGAATAGTCCAGAATGAAATTGATGATACTTTAGTTGTCAGGGAATTATTGACGACATCCGTTTCCATTCGAAATTTCTCGAAGTTTCATATCCATCTCACATTATGTGAGATGAGGATCCTGTGCATAATGTTCATCACAGTCTATATAGTACAGTTGGAAGGAATACTAGAAATGAGGATGGACTAGAAACAACTTTACTGGGAAGAGGTAAGTGCGAAGACTGTTTGAAACCATTGTAGTTCGTTGAGGATATTAGAATCCTATATTCAAATTGAACAGAACCAATATCAGAAGCATTGAACGAGGTAAGAAGGAAATTGATCACATACATGGGGCATCAGCATCGTACAAAAGTGCAGGATAGTCGGATCAAAGAAATTTACGAAATTGTAGGAAAGGCAAAACCGGGAAGTTCAGGTATGTTTATCATGGACTACAAGATGCAATTTGAATCTATAAGGTTCACGGAAAAGTCTACTGAATTTTACGGGAAGCGTGATTTGTCGTGGCATGGATCAGTTCTGTTCTACATAGAGGATGATGATGAGAATGAACGAAACAGTGGTGAAGATGTTGATTTTAGTACACTGTTCTTGGATCATATCATTGAAAATGACGTGACTCAGCACTACTTAGGTGTTCTCAGTATCTTCCATGCTATACTGGAAAGGGTTAAGAAAGAACAACCGAATCTGACTGAAATTTGGGTTATGTCTGATAACGCCAAATGTTATCAGAATAACGTGCTACCAGTTGCAACCGTCTTTATTGCCGCGTCCCACGGTATTGAGTTGAAAGGTATGTTACACCCCAAAACTGCCTGCGGGAAAAGTATTGTGGATGCACATTTTGCAATTGCCATGAGGCAGTTGCATCGGTATGCGCGGGAGACCGAAACGGATGTGACCACGCCAGTGCATGTTGTTGACGGTTTGAAATATGAGGGCGGTGTAGGCAATTAGGCAGTCGAGTTGTTGCAAATAGATAGAAAATGTAAAGGTATGTTAGAAATAATGGAAGCAATTTCAGCAAAGAAGGTTGCAAAGTTGAAACGAATAAGTGAAGTAGTTTATGGTGAAGTTAGAAACGGTGAGGTAGTTACGAAAGTATTTCCGTATACACGTGGACCTTACAATGAATATAAATTCACAAAATACCCAAGTACGTTGATAAAAAAATGCAAGTAGTCAAGACGAAATTAATGAAAACGATAATGACGAAGATACAAACATGGATGATAACTGTAATACGAACATTTTGCCATGTCTGTAAGAAGACAACTGTAATACGAACATTTTGCCATGTCTATAAGAAGACAACACATACACGCACAGTGTACTATTACCTGATGGCGTCCCTGTTGATTACAAAAGTGTAATAAAAGGTGTAGTTGTATGGTGCCGAAACGGTGTTTCCCAACTCAAACGTCCCCGTTACATCAAAGCATCCACGGCAGTTATTGATGCGGTAGATATGTGGATGAGGATGAGCGTAAGAATGGAGCTGGGTTGGTATGGCCTGGGATATTACCGCAATACAGGAAGTGTAGGTGCATGTATAGAACGCAGGGATCATTTGACAGTCCTAGAAAACGGTGTGACAGTGTGTCTGTAAAACAGGACAGAACTGTGATGAACAGAGCGGAAGAATTGGAATTCAAATCAATACTGAAGGGATCACCGAACATTCGTTTTGAAAAGAACATATCTGACGAATTGAGTGCTGTAATTGTGTCGTCAGAGGTGAGAGAAATGGAATTGTTAAAGGCGGGATGGGCGTTGCTACCGGCGAAAGGAAAGGCACTTGGGACGAATACAATTAAATTGGTTATGACTGATATCAAGGTATGGTTTGTAACGGGGATGGAAGAGAAGGGGTAAAAATGAGTGCGTCGTTGATGTTACATGCATTGCAGTTGAAATACCCAAAACGGTATGGTTTGCCGAGAGAAAAGCATATTACACAGGCAATTTCATGTTTAATGTCGGAGCACAAATGAAATAACCGTTCGAAAACGGATGCTGGTCAGATGTCGGAATGACAACGTGATCAAAATGTTCAAGTTAGTGGACGTACGGCATACATTGGGGCAGACATCTCCGACAACCCTGAATGTATGGGGCAAGACTTCACAGGCGAAGGATCTGTAGAAAGTTCGTTCCCCCATTACAAAAAAAGGGTAGTTGGAAAAGTATTTCTTCAAGATGCGTGGAGTCTTTGCGTGATATGGTGAAGGAAAATGCTAGGTTGAAGGCAGCGGACGCAACACAGATGTTGATGAACCGTTTGGGATATTTTGAAAGGGAACTACCATCCGATTTCCCTGAAGATTATACAATCCGTGCGAAAGTGTACTCGTTGAGAAGGGAATTTAGACAGTAGAGATGCCGGAAACATCAAGCGTCTGTCACAATGGGATGGTGAAGGTTATCGCCGTTGTGTGTGTCGGGACAGTCATTGTGCCCAATGGAAATTGTTCGAAGACAACGGAATGAATAAAGGGGCGAAAACCGTACTTTACCTTATTGAAAAAGGGAAAAAATTGTTAAACAAATGCACGTACCAAGTGAGTCATCACAGAATATAGATTTTACATGTGAAGTTAAAAGGAATTTATCCATATTTTATGGCCAGTTGTTGTTTGATTATTATAGAGACTGGAAACACATTATGAATATTATGAATATTACAATTATTATGATTACTGTGATTGCTGTGATTATTATAATTAAGATTATTAAGATTGTTATGATTATTATTAATTTTGACGTGATAATTATATTGTTGATATTGATCATATGGTAATAATTATTATTGTCTAAACAATTGATATTACGGTAATGTCTATTTTACAATAAACAAATATCATTTTGAATATTATGTTTGTTGTTAATGTTGATATTAATGATGTCATTTGTATTATTATAAAATAGAAATGTTTAAGTAGTTACCATAACCTTTTTCTCGGATAATAATTATTGTTTTTATTAATAGGTATAAAAAAACGAAACTTATATTGTTGATGTTGATAATGATTATAATTATGATTTTCTAAACAATTGCTATTACGGTTATGTCTATATTTGATACCTTAATAACTTTGTGAACACACAAGGTCCATCCTGTCTTCACGGCTATCGTCTGATAAGGACAGTATGCGCAGTAATGCGTCAAGGGCTACAATACCAGCTACCCACATTGCGTGAAATGGATGTTTGATTGCATGAAGTAGTAATCTTTGGTATAAATTACATATGATTGTAGTATCTTCCTCAACAGTAGCAGAAAGGTTACTTAGATATGTTTCAATTACTCGCACAACATTTGAGTGATTCAAAAATCTAATTTCTTCGAAGCTTCTTCTTCTGTTACTCTTTCATGAATGTTACCCTCACTCTGTCTCGGACATTAGTTAACACCAGCGGTCATCGCCATCGCGAAACATTCTTGCAGTTTTTTCCAAATGAGATTGAAAAGTGTAGCATCGACAGCAAAAATTAGCCTTTAAAACCCCCAATAATTCCTTTGTCTGGTTTCGCTTCCTTATCGTCTGCATCCACAACTTCTCCCTCAACATTCACTGCCAAAAGTGTCGAGTAGTAAAGGTATAACGGAACTTGGCGTACACTAGTTGTTGTACAATGAGCAACTGGGAGCAGTGATACGACACGTGTATGTAGAGATGTTGGTTGATTATAACGTAAGTGGTTACGTATACGATTATTGAGATTTAAAGAAAGACAATGTTTGTATGCGGGAGAGTAGTTCGATTATAGTGTAGGTAGTTACGTATGCGATTATCGAGGTTTTACAGAAAGAAGATGCGGCGAGTGAGTAAGGAAAGTGAGACCGAGGATGGCACAGTTCGAGTACAAGTTCGAAGAGGACGATGGTCAGAAAGGGCAAAGTGTCGGGGTTCAACAAAGTAGGAAGCAAAAGGGGACCCGCTCGCGGTGAGGGGCTCCGTATCAATACGGAGTTGTTGACTTCTTTCACCGGGTGTCTACATGTGGTCGTTGACAACTATAAACGAGTGTATTTAATAATTGAAATAAAAGAGAGTAAAGAGAAAGAAAAGGGGAAGAAGGGAAAGGTTCTATTGGTGTTCTTATAGAGAATTAGAACGACAATACATAAATCACAGACAGTAATTCTTGATAAGCAGAAGGTTCCATTAGTTTCCA
>JAULBU010072696.1:0-10366 GCA_032358235.1 Odonthalia washingtoniensis | reverse complement strand
CTTCGTCAGCCATCAAGGCTTCTACTGCTTCAAAAGAATGCCGTCCGGGTTGGAAAATGCCACTGGTACATTTCAGCGTGCGATAGACATCATATTATCATCCGTGCGGTGTCAATCAGCCTTAGTTTATCTCGACTACATTATCATATTTTCATCCGACGTCGACAGTCCTCTAAAGCATGTTACGAACATTCTGCAGTTATTATCCAATGATGGCTTATCAATCAACCTAAAGAAGTCGTTCCTCTTACAAGACTCCGTGGAATATTTGGGACATGTCATCAACCCAGGCAAGCTCAGTGTCGCTTCCAAGACCATTGCAGCCATAAAAGGCATGCAACCTCCGTCAACTGCTACCCAACTCCGCAGCTTCCTAGGCCTCTGCCACGTCTACCGCCGGTTCGTCCCGAATTTAGCATGATTTGCATCCCCTCTTTCACGAATGCTAATAAATGGGGAGCCCACAAAAATCCCAAGACTTTCTGAATCGGAAATAGAAGCATTCCGCAACGTTAAGTGAAAGCTGCACTCACCCCCACTTTTGGCTCTACCCCGCTTTGGAGCCCACTACGTGATTGACACTGATGCCTGTAGCAATCAGATTGGATGCGTCCTCATGCAGCATCAACTGGACGACAGGACTCTCAAACCGATCGGATATTGGTCACGTGCGTTGAAAGAAGCCGAAATTAACTACTACAGAACGCACCGCGAATTCCTCTCCATCGTATGGGCTGTCCTGCTACTTCTTCCATACCTTGCAGGTACGTATTTCACAATCCGTACTGACCACGACTCCCTTCGACGGATCATGAAGCTTTCAACCTCCACTAGACGCTTACAACTCTGGCGCCTTCTCCTCATGGAGTACGACTTCGAAGTCCTCCACCGTCCTGGTTCACGACACCAAACTCCAGTCGCTTTATCGCGCCTGCCTACAACAGGAACTGATATATTCGCCTTGGACGACGATATCCCCGTCATGTGTATGCACGAAGGCTCCGCCTCTGCACCACTATGCGATGTCATGGACATTATCCCGTTACCCTCAGCCACTGACAATTCCTCATCTGCGGAACAGGAAGTCTTTCTTACCGAATCTCCGGACCTGTACAATCCCGTTTCCCAAGACGAAATAATCTGAGAGTAAACTACCAATTCGGAATGCAAAACATTCTGATCAATGGTCTACAAGCCTGGATCGCTATTTTTTATTGATCGCTATGGTTTTGTTACTCACCTTTCTAAGATCGACGGTACTCGTCAACGCGTGGTACCCAAGTCTCTAGTAGATCTATTTTTATATCTGTCGCACTTTCCTAAATCGGTTGGTCACCCCGGTGTGAATCGCATGTACGATAGACTCCGTCCGGATTTCTACTGGCACAACACGCAAAACGACGTCTGCCAAACAGTTTAAGAATGTCGCTCATGTGCTAAAAAGCGTGGCTTTCCGTACCAACATCAACATCAGCTTCCTTTTTTCAACAGAACGGACCATTGGAATTCGTGACTATGGACATCCTTGGTTCACTGGTCAAGACCGCACACGGAAATAGCTCCGTCCTTGTTATCACCGATCGGTATAGCAAGTTGACAAAATCCATCACCTTGGCCAAACAAACTGCATCCGTCAAGGCAAACGCTTTCCTCGTCCACCGGATTTCCAAATTTTGAATTCCTTACTACCTTCTAACCGATAATGGTTCGAACTTCATAGCTAAGTTCTTTTCCACATTCTGTACTGCTCTTGTCGTTCAACATTTATTTACCTCCGATTTCCATCCTCAAACTTATGGTCAAGCGGAACGGTACAACAGAACCATCGCTAACCGACTTCGATACTATGTAACTGAACACCAAACGGATTGGAATGATTACATCGAGCCACTCACATACGCCTACAACAGCCAAATACACCGTTCTACTGGTATGACTCCCTTCTCGCTCTGCTTATCTCGGCACCCTCCTAGTCCTGTTTTCTTGTCCCCATCGTTGAACACCTCATCGGATACTCTTTTGTCAATTCCTTTCTCAGCCCGCACAACAAATATCCGCATCTTGGACCAACTTCAACAAATAATAACTGACACGGACTCAAATCTGCGATTTAATCAAGCAAACTATAATAAATCCTTCGAAAAAACCGTTCGTATAAAGCACCTATTTTCCCCTGGAGACGAATTTTTTGTGCACCATGCTCCCGCAGAAATTCAACAAACAATCTCTACGGATAATAATAGATACAAGTCCCAGATTGGTACTGTCAACAAACTCTTACCTTAATCCGTTGGTCCTTACACCATCCTTCGTGTCACCTCTACCCACGTAGTCATCGACGATGGCAATGGCAAGATCAAGCTCTCAATTGATAGATGCAGCAAAGCACCGCCAGCAGATCCAGCCTTACCACCACGGCAACCCACCCTGCCGGATATTAAGGGCATCACAAAATCTCTTTGCAATGAAAACGATACAATCCGCGACGATACACCGATTACGGATTACATTTCAAATCTACTTCAACCTACTATAGACCGCATCTCCTTCCAATACTTAAACAGTACTGATATGACATATTCGACTATACAATCTGATGGCTCCATCCGCAGCGGTTTAATAGTCTCTCAACTGGACCCTACTTTGGTGACTAACTACTGGAAGACAACCAACCGTACTCGGACTACAAATAATAGAGGACGGAAATCTGGTACTTCTACACCCAAGTAAGTGAAAAAAACACCCAAACGGCGAAAGAGACCAACGTTTACGCTTTTACGCATTTTCCGATTTTACGGCTACTCCTTTTTTGAATCCGTTGCATTACGTTCGGGAACGGGCAACCATCTTCCAACCCATGTCGATACATCATCAACACGGTCCGGTCCTCAGTTCAGCTAAGCCGGTCAAGATTCATTCTTGGACGACAAATTTCAGCCTTTTATAGTGAACTGTTACATTTCCGATACCAGACGGTGAATTATTGTGAATGCTCGCGCGTTTAAATACGGTGGCAATGAATTGTTTTTCTCTTTCTATCCCGACTATACATTTAGAACTGTGGCTCTTCACGTTCCGCTCATCTCTATTTGCCTTCCTCAACTCCATCAATTCGGATTAAACTCAATTATCGTCTTCAATACGCACTTGTAATTCACCAACTTCGTTCAACTCGCAACTACCGCGTTTCTTTCTTTCGAATCATGGTACATACCTATGAACCTTGTGGTTCTTTATTCCGTTAATCAGCTGCGCAAATACTTAAATTGGTATCTACATGCTCATACTCACTCTACTGTTCTCACGAGCACTTCTACTCTTTCAGGACACGTCTGTTATTTTCGATTCGGTTCAATCTATCACATTGCACAAACGCCACCTCTCCCCGCTTACGCTCGATATTCACGTCGGCTCCTACTCGCTTAGTTCATGCTGTTCACAATACCTTGCTCTCGTATTCAACCAACCCACCGTTCTCAGTATCCCTGCTTCCTTCTTTATTTTCTTTTTAATTCACATGGTGATGCACTGCATCTCCATGAATTTAATACTGCCGGAAGCAGTAGTTAAGAAAGGGGGACTAGTGTATCACGCGATATGTACTGCACCTGTGCCAACACAGATGCACACGTCGCCACGTGTTACATACACTCCCACCGTCGTCCGTTCACGCGCCGGCAATGCCTACAAGAGGCATCCCCGAGACATACCGGGACACACTGAACCATTCGACGGTAGCTTCACAGATCAGACCTTCACCGAAACGGCTTCACACTCTCTTTCAATAAAGACACGTCTCATGCCCATTTCTCTGTTCACGTTGCCTCAAGCCACCTTTCAAAAGCGAAATAGGCTCAGCCCAAAAAATGTGAGGCTTAAAAATTTATGTACAACAATGAAACAATTTTGTACAGTGTACAAAAATCACAGTCATAACGGAAAAAATCGTTTCAAAGGTGAGCACGAAAATGTGTATCAGATCTCAAATCGGCGTGCTCACCTTTGATCCGAATTGCATTTCAATTATCAATGACATCATGGCACAAAACATCAGCCGTGTAAATAGCTTCATGGTGTTGTACCTTTAAGCTTGCCAAACCGCGCAGCACACATCCCTTCTCATAAATCAGGCTGCGGTGATTGGCGGAAGCTAAAATCATAGCATCCTTGTCTTCTTCTGAAGAAGACGAAGAGGGACCAGGGAAAGGTTTCGAAAGAGATGGTATGCCGAAGGTGAAATATATACGACGGGAAAAAGAGAATGTCGGGGTCCCACCTGCGGTTGATGATCTTGGAGTACGCATTTGCGCCGAGCTTCTTGCGTCGAGCTGCGATTCGTCTTCGTCGTAACGTTCAGATGGCAGTGGATGGCAGTAGGGGGAAAGGCGGGACATAACGGGAAAGCGGGCGAAGTACTTTTGAATTGCAAATTTAGAAATAAGATTTTAGACCCAGAAAATAACATAGGCAAAAACATTTCACGCCTAATTTCTCTGCTTAGATCTTATTTCGGCCGACAATAAGTCAAGCTAAATTAAAACATTTTTTGGAAATCAGGAAAAATCCGATCGGGCAAAAATAAGCTAAAAAATCCTTAATTAAAAACTCTTAGAGCATGACAATCGGTGGTGAATATTTGTGAGCAGAATTTATTATGATTGATCGTAAAAACTTGCAAGCCAAATGCTTGCGCTCAATTGTGCATGTACAGCAAAGAGTCGTGTAGCACTGTATGTACTGGTCGTGTATTTAAACTGCAGTTGTAGGCAGTACAGTTGTAGGCGCCATGGCGATTATTCTTATTGGCCACACTGCAATCATTAATTTCAATTAAAATTCAATTGGGGAGTGCCCAATAGTTTACTCAAGTTTTAGGCAGATATTTGAGAGTTTTGGATAAGTAAAATCACTAAAAATTTGAGTATCCGGGCAAATTGTTTTATGAATATGTATGGTGCGAGTTGCTTTTAATCACTTTTTGATTTCATTTATCGGCTACATCGGCGATTTAGTCACGGATGTTTCACTATTATTTTAAATGATAATAATTTAAAATTTGGAAATGTATGAGGATGACATATGGACGAATGACAAGCGTTTAATCGCTTGTACGACGCCGTCTCTTATCTGCAACCGATTTTTTATTACCGTTCGGTCATCTTATTTTAATAGTGAACTAATTAATCTGATGGCGTTTTATTCTGGTGTCCCATGACCAAAAAAAGCGAAAAAAGTCGCACATCCGACGAAGCGTTTATCGTTTCTACAAATCAACTATCAACTGTCTGCACATCCACGAATGGATATAAATGGAATAGTACAGCATAATTTATTTTATGTCAAGTTAATGTATGGGTCCAATTCTGGTGGGGGACATTGAAAGTAACTGTGCACTTGAGCTCCATGGCCAAGGCAAATTTCAAAATTTCAAAGTATATCTGATGCCTTAAACATCATTTATATGTGTTCCTTACGAACTTTCAACATTCTTTTGTAATCATTTGTGGAACACATTTGTTTAATATCCTTATACGATCACTCAACTGCAACACGAGCCCCATTCATTGAGACATTATAAATTTGTTGTTCAGCAGTGGTCTTTGCTCTCGGATATACAATGTGCATCCAAGTACGCATGACATACGCTGCATCCCCAAAAATGTAATATTTCGTTCCATCTATTTCTAGTTTATCCCGTAATTGTATGTCTAGACCACCTTCTCTGTAAAGCGTCAAGTCATGACGACGTCCTACTGCAAGACCGTACAAATAGAAAATTAAACCATCGGGTGTGCATATCATTTGATAAATCAAACATTATTATCTCTTATATCCACTATAGCAAGACCTTTGATTCGACTATTGTCCTCCCGGTCTTGTCATAGAAATTTTCGTACAATCGATAAAACCTATACAATTTGTCAGAGGTGCACCGTTTTCATTAATGAATTTTTCATAGTCAACTGCCCGATTATTCAATAAATCTGACCTTATATATGAAATTAGATCACCATAACTGTGAATAAATGTTTCAACCGATTTCCAGAAGATTTCGGAAAGTACATAATCCCTCATACCGAATATAAACTCGATGTCTCTCTATCTACACAGCGATGACAAACTCCTCATAACAATACAACCAGCAGTGATTTCGTCACAGTAGCAACCTCTCCTTTCCGTTGTGTCCCCATTGAAATTTATAATACGTGCAATTTCTGAACGTCATTTTTCAGAAACCTAAAATCTGTCATGCTTTGGTTTTCTGAAAAACGTTCAGATTAAATGTTATACCTCGTACATGTCTTCTTTTTTCAAGTCTTTCTTCGCACTGATTACCTTGAAAAATAAGGTTCAATCTTCTTATTTATATTCCGTTTGAAAAATGATTGTGATGCTCTTATTGTTAAGGGGTCAATAATAATCAGTCTTTCCCTCGTCGATCTAGTCACAGCATAATTTCTATACACCGGCACTTCCATTATCCTCACAGCGATGTTATTTCAAAAACATTACATATAATCACTGGTTCATTCTTATTGGCTCATTGCTTGTCGTAATACACGTGGTGTCGGAAATGGACTCAGAAGTTTTCCAAGGCTGCTGCAAGCGGTGAGAGATATCATTGTTTCCAAAGTATAAGTCCAATACATCTTGAACTTCGTGAGCATAACCGTGCCGAACTCACCTTTCCAACTAGTTATTTTTTACTAAAATCAGCGTTGGTTGTCCGAGCATGGACACTTTTTCGGGTTCTGAAAACGTGCTGTAAACATGCGGGTTGTGCTATGGGCGCTCAGTTAAAAAGAATACAAAAATTGAAACCCAAATTGAAATATTTTCACAATTAAAATTTGAATTTGCAGTTTAGAAACTAGTACGGACTTTACACATTGCGCTGTGAAATGAAGACGACGAGAATAGAGTGACAAAAGAAAAAGTCTACATCCAGAAATTCATCGATGGTATTGATTTGATTGGCGTTGCGACAACTGTGACGGAGAGGAAATTTCGCAGTCCGAGGTGAAAAGAAGGAAGAATACGTTACACAGAAAGGAGTAATACACGAAATACAGTGGTGAAAGACAGAAACGAGCTCGTGCAACCTAAAACCTAATAAGTGTACCATTATTGTTGGTGAGGGCATATCCCATAGTAAATATAAACCTGGAACTGTATACATGATAATGTGGGCCTTTTTTAAACCTCGGAATATTCTTCTTCCAAAATGTTTTGTACAGCTTGATGGTTTCCTTGTAAATATGAATACTCGTCTTTCCTCTGGAGGACAACAACACCCTGTCTTTCTTTCCCACCGACTGAATCAATGGCATCATAATAATTCCAAATTTTATGATAATCTCTCTGGCTTTTAAAAGCTCTTTCCGCATCATGCAAAACAACAACACTTTTGTTACCGATATATGAAAGTGATTTTACAGCAGCTGGGATACGAGCACGACCATCATCAAGAATGAAATCAAAGATCGGAACACCGAGTTCACCAATTTTATCAACGTATTCTTTAAATGTGGAATAGGTTCCTTCTTGGAATGCACTTTCAACCCCCCATCCATTAGTTCCTCGTGCGACTGGTACACAATGATATTTTAAAATCTTTCGCAGTTTTGGAAGCTTATTAATACCTCCTTGCATTTCATCGCACCATGTTTTATCATGTTCGATAGAATGAGCTACTTCCTTTGCAAATTGTGCAAAATTTAGTGTACTTCCACCACTACCCCATTCAAGATATGAATTCACGTCCTCTAAGTGACGAAGTACAACATCGATCTCTATATCACTCATCCATACTGATGAATAATTCACCTGGGTTTGTCGCCATCGCAAAGCAGCATGATACCCTTCCCCGTGCACCAATTCATTGGATGGTATTGTCGAATTGATGGATTGTAATGCGCTATCATCAGCTAGGTTATGTCCAGATTCGTTTCGAGGTTCGAAAAGAATTGATGATAGTTTATCTTCTAAAATAGCAGTGATGGTACCATTTAAAGTGTCGATGAGAGAGGATGTGGTTGCAGATGATGATGAGCCACGCGAATTTGTAAGATGGGATAGATCGTAGGAAACTATAATGTTAACCAAAAGAGCTAGAAGAATTGTACCAGATACAATCGACAAAACATTCCTTAACGGCGTTGACGAAGATGACTCTGAAGGCTTATTAGAATTTGACGATAAATTATTTTGATGCATGTTGACAGGATGCAGGTACTGGGGATTGGACGCACGTAAACCGAACAGAATGTAGGGAGAATTAAGTCAGATTCGTCGATTGCGATGGAAAGTTATTCTATTGAGGCAAATCGGAGATAGGATGAAATGTCTGCAGAATAGGGACTTTTTACTCAAATGCCAGGATTATACACGTCACATCATTTCGACGCTGAAATAGTAAAGGATTTTGTCGCCGCTGACTCGTCATCGTCAGATCATTGATCGGCTTCTCCGATAATACAGTTCAATTCAAAAGGAGCGAAAACTACTTCAAGTGCCGCCCCTAGCGTGTTGGGAACAATGATCCATATGGAAAACTAGACCAATTAATCAGGTAAAATCAATAAGAGTAGAAAATAAATTCAAGAAAAACGGTATATACATATAATAAAAAATATACATTTTTAAAAATTCAAACAGATTTGAATTTATTAAATTACATGCAGCAAAACAAAAGACACAAGCTGTGGAGGATAATGAAATCGATAACCTGAAAAACGAGAAATTAAATTGGGGAAAACTTTTAAACTAGTGTCTTGATCATTATTGCATACAAGACAATAAACTTCTTGTGAAGACGAGTGCATTTTAATCTTTTCTGCATCGAGGTGATTTCAGTACCACGCTTTTACGGGCTGAATTCAGCCGTCCGCTGTAAAGTTTTCCCCGTTGTCTTATTCCAAAAGCCGAATTTAATATCCATTTAAAAAAAAATCAGCAGACTCTGGATTTGATAGATTGTCTGAACATCCCAGATGTTTTAAAAAATTAGAACTATTTTTTTAGATACACACTGTAAGTAAAGGGGCACAGATATTTGAGTTATGTTTTTGGGTGCAGGTGTAATGGGACGGGCGATTTGAAAACGGAGAAGTGGAGGTGAAAGGGAGCAATGAATTATGCGGGTTACAGCGAACAGTTAATGGCGTAACGCCCTTATTTTGCCAGAAAATGAGGCCAATGTCGGATTTGGGCGAAAGTATAACCCTCTTTCGATCGACAGTGTGACGGAGAGAAATTAGAAACTCTACAGTAGGGGTGCAAAAATTCGTTTGCGTGAGCCAAACCAAATCCGCTGCGAAGTGTAAAGTACGAAACATTAAATTGTTGTATGTCAAATTTTGACAAGTAGCGACTTGGCGAAAGCAACAATAATGTGAAGATGACATGATGTTTTCAGAAAAATGCAGAACATACATGCTGTAGAAAAAAGTTTTTTCGATTGTTGCATCAGAGGATTTAGCATTAGAGACCACGTCCAGCAATGACGTGATCCTGGGTGACATTTTTTTCATGGCGTAGGCTGATTGCAGCAGTGATTGATAATTTTTAAATTATCAAAAAGAAACTATCAGCACGAACCGATACCGTTGTCATGGCGATTTATGAATGGTGATTTGGCAAGATTATAATTAATATTCCATTTTAAGGAAATCCCAATTTTAATATGATACGCTTGCGAAAGGGGATCTGGACAAAAACAGGTGAAAAGGAGCCGACAGAGAAAGGCGTAGGCTGTACATGGACTACAATTATGATGGGGGTCGTACTTAAGGAAGCAGATGTTAGATTGTCGGACGAGTATTACAACATTTCTACTGAATGTTGTAATCGCATATTCCCGTTCTCCTTTCTCACTGCAACAGACCTGGCCACACGTGTTTTCCACAACGTAACACCCTTTAACCGTTTGCACCTCCGCTCTTCCCCGTCTCTATATTGAAAGTACAATACATCACAATATACCCCAAATAGTCGCCTCCTCCGCACTCTAACCAATCACAGCACGTATCGGCCCGAAATTTCACTAAACTCAAAAAATTGCCAAAGAAATCCGCGAGGTAACTTGTAATGTATGTCTTTGAACCGCTGAATTTTAATGAAATGGTTTCTTTTTTATTAAGACACACAATGTGATAGAGGGCGCTGATGGATTTGAGTTGTGATTTTGGGTACAGGTGTAATGGCACTGTCGATTGGTAAACGGAGAATTGGGGTGAAAGAAGGGACCGGCTTACTGTCGAGAATGGAAACAGATTTTGGCGTAATGGCTTCGTTGCGACGTGAGGGAGACGGCAAAGTCCGTTTTTGCGAAAAGTATAGACCTCTTCGAAAAATTTGGAAACGG